>JAKELG010000085.1:0-173439 GCA_021527035.1 Lactarius vividus | reverse complement strand
ATCGCGTCGTCTGCGAATACGTCATCCTTATCGACCCACTGGTTGTCCGAGTCGGGGTATCCCTTCCATTTGACCAAATACTGCAATTTGCGACTTCTGCCGAACCGCCGCGAGTCTAGAATCTTCTCGACTTCGTATTCTTCCTCGCCGCTAACCAGATCTGGCGGCGGGCGCTGATAATTGGGCCCGTGCGTGAGTGTTTCGCGATAAGGCGTCAGGAGGTCCACATGGAACACTGGGTGTATCTGCCACTGCGTGGGAAGCTCTAATCGATAATTGACTGTGGACATCACCTGAGCGACCTTAAAGGGGCCGTGGCGTCGCGCCGCGAGTTTTGCAGTTGGCTGGTGCGTACGTAGGTGGCGTCCCTCAAGCCATACTTGGTCTCCGATTTGGAATTTGGGCGTATCTTTGGCCTTGATCCACCCCTGCTGCGCTTTGATCATCAGTGATTGCGCGCGCTGTCGGAGTTCTTTGAACTGTTTGACCCTGAGTGCCACCTGGGGTATTGGGGATGGCCTATCGGTCCAATCAGCACGAGGATTGTATCCCATGAGGAGCTGGAACGGAGATTCTTTAGTAGTCTCGCTGGGCCAGTTGTTATGCGTGAACTCAGCCATAGGAAGGTAATGGATCCAATCGTCTTGTCGTTCGTTGACCCAGAATCGCAGGTACTGCTCCAGCCATTGATTCGTGCGTTCTGACTGTCCATCCGTTCTCGGGTGATAGGCTGTGGAGATGTTCTGCTCGATGCCAAGTATCTTGCAGAGTTCTCGGGTGAATTTGGAGGCAAATCGGGGGTCTCGGTCGCTGATGATTTTCCCCGGAAGTCCGAATCGGGGAAACACGTGTTTGACATACAATGCGGCTGTACCTTCTGCCGAGATCTCCTCTTGACAGGGGATAAAGAGGGACATTTTCGTGCAGTCATGATCCGTTATCGTGAGGATCGTGTCGCAGCCCTGTGCTTCTGGGAGTTTAGTGATGAAGTCAAGGGCGATGGTTTCAAATGGCATAGCTTCGGGTTTTGGGAAGATTGGGCGCAGTGGCGCTTTGATGGCCCTAGTGTTGACTTTGATGCGTTGGCAGTCAGCGCAGCCCTTGACGTATTCCATGACTTCATTCCTGAGGCCTGGCCACCAGTAGTATCTTTCCACGAGTTTGATCGTTCGGCTGATTCCCGGGTGTCCGTATACCGGGGGGTCATGATGATTTTTGATGAGTTCCCTTTTTTCTAAGAGTCCTCCCGTGACTACTCGACGTCCGTCTTTGTACCAAGTGCCTTCGATCTTCTTTAGTCCGTGTGGGTCTGTCCAGGGGCGGAGTTTGTCTTCCTCCTGGGCGTATACCGGGTTTACCTTCTCCATCTCCTGGACCGAGATGGTGGCGTTGATGCGGAGGGGGTCTTCCGTAGTGTCTATTGCTGCGGCCCTGACGAAGATTTCATCTGGCAGTACCGTTACTTGATCGTTGTCACCTTCTCCTTGGTCATAGTCTGGGCGTCTAGATAGGGCGTCGGCTCTTCCATTGGCTGTTCCTTTGATATGATGAATTTCAATATCATATTCGGAGAGTTCTAGTACTTCCCGGGCTACTCGGCGGCTTATCTTTTGTGGGGAGCGCCAGTATTGGAGATTCATGTGGTCTGAGAAGACCTTGATCTTGTGTGGCGACCCGGCTAGGTAATGTCGCCAGTTTCTTAGTGCTTTGACGATTGCCAATAGTTCTAGGTCGTAGATGTCGTAGTTCCTTTCCGCCGCGCTGAGAGTGTTGGAGTAGTAGGCTATGGGGTGTCTTTTGCCGTCTTCTTTGCGTTGGAGTAACACCGCTCCTACCGCGAACCCCGAGGCGTCTACCTTCTAGTTCGAATTGATCTTTTAGTTCGGCGTGTGCTAGTACCGGCTTCTTCCGTGACGAGCTTCTTGATCTTGTCGAATGCCTCTTGTTCCGCGGCTGTCCATGTCCATTCGGTGTCTTTGCGTGTGAGTTTGTTGAGGGGTCGTGCGTGGGTAGCAAAGTTTCGAATGAAAGCGCGGTAAAAATTGCAGAAACCTAAGAATGATCGCACCTGTTTGACGTTTTTGGGGGTTGGCCAATCTTTGATACCGGAAATTTTGATGGGGTCCATGCGTGTCACCCCCTTTTCAATGATTACCCCCAGGTAATCGATGCTAGGAGCGTGGAAGATGCACTTTTCCGGTTTGAGGAATAAGTCGTTCTCTTCTAGGAGGTCCAATATGTCGTGTACCTGCGTCGATATGTGCCTGTTCCGTTGATCGAGTCGCTATGCCTATGTCGTCCATGTATACCCTGATGGTTGTCCCTTTTGTTTCGTGGTACGCGATGAGATCTTTGCAGATTTCGTTCATCATGGTTTGGAAGGTTGCCGGGGAGTTGGTCAGTCCGAAGAACATTACCGTTGGTTCGAATAGCCCGTATTTCGTTTTGAACGCTGCTTTCTCCTGGTCGCCTTCTTTGATTCGTACGTTGTTGTATCCCCAGCGGATGTCCAATTTGGTGAATATGAACGCTCCACTTAGGTCGGCGATGAGTTCCGGGATGAGTGGGAGGGGGTATTGGTTGCGTATAGTCCAGTTGTTGATGTTCGGATAGTCCTGTACGGGGCGTAGCTTTCCGTCCTTCTTTTTAATGAAGAAAAAGGATGATGCGTACGGGGATTTCGATGGTCTGATGTATCCTTTGGCCAGTTGTTCGTCAATCCATTCCTTGAAGCGCTACATCTTCCGCTTGGCTCATGGGATAAACCTTGCAGTCGATAGTGTCCGGGGCGTTTGGCTTGAAGTCGATTGCGTGATCCCACGGTTTTGATAGTGGGAATCGGTTCGATTCCTCTTCGCTAAAGATTTTGACGTGCCTTTGATATTCTTCCGGTACCGTTTTTGCTTCCGTGTATTGCTTGGCTTCAATCGCCATTTCCGTTGACATTGTTGCGCGAAGGCGAGTGTCTTCGAGGTCGCATTCCTTTCTGAGCTGCTCCTCGATCTTCTGCTTATTTGGTAGTAGCAGTTTCTCGAGTACGAGTCTGGCGATGACCGGATCTATCCGGGGTTTTGAGGGGTTTGTGGTTCAGCAGGACTATTGGGTACTCAGCTTCGTTTAGGGTAGCAGTTGCCCACTGGATATCGGGTTGGAAGGTCGCCAACCAGGGGTAGCCTAAGATGATGTCTTCCCCTCCTACGTCGGTCACCAGGAATCGCATTTCCTTGGTGATTCCTTTGGTCTGTACCTCTAGATCCACGCAATGAGTGATCTTGCCTCCTTTGTTATGCGTGCCGTCAATATTCCAGATCTTTCGATGACGGTCTAATTCCTTGAGGCCTAGCCTCATTCTCTTGACGAATTCCGGATGTATGAAGTTGTTAGTGGCTCCGGAGTCCACTAGTGCTCTCTTGTCGGCCATGGCGTAACTTGCGCGCAATGAAACTGGAACATGCATAGATTGATAGCGCGTTATGAACACAGAATTACACCGTAATGCCCTCACCCAGGCCGTCGGGTTTAGGCGCTTTGAAAATCCTCTCGCCCCAATAGGTCCCTGACTACCAAGTCCCTGGCTTCATCGTCAAGGTTTCGAACTCCATTTATCCAGCTGGTCGCCCGTTCTTGTGGCGTATCAGTGGTGGCGCGGGCGCCGCGGCTGCTGCCGCCGTCATCTTCGAATTGGATCAGAGGCTCGTCTTGGACGCTCTGGACTTCTTCTATAAACGCTCCGCGTCCTTGGCGCGGTTGCCAGTTCGCGTTGTTGCGCGGGCGGCGGGGTTGTCGACAGTCGCGCTGGAAGTGGCCTGCTTTGCCGCAGTTATAACAAAGAAGGTTTTTCTTGTCGATAATCCCTTGATTCGGCCGTCCTCCTTGTTGCGTATACGGAGGTTTGGCGTAGTCGATTTCTTCGGAGCCTGCTAGTCGAGCGCGAACTCTGCCCGGGGTGGTGTCCATGGCGTCCGGGTGGTTCCGGAATGCCTGCCATCCTTGACGTGGCTGTTGGGGACGATTTGGAGCGTTGAAAGTTCTGAGAGAGGTATTGCCCGGCTTACCGGGTCCCGGGGGTTTACGTCCCCCCAAACGCGTCTGAAGATGCATCCACTTGCGCTGTTGTTCTAGCGCGGCTACTTTCCACTGTGCGTACGTGTTTGGGTTGTGGAAGTTGTAGGCGTTCTTGTACAGTTCCACCGGAAGTCCACTGGTGAATTTGTCCAGGACGAGCGAGTCGTCGAAACGGTACCCCGCCTCTCGGACCGCTTTCTCGAACTTGGCAACGTACGAGTCGATGTCCTGTCCTTCCATGCGGAATCCCTTCTGTAACTCTTGTTGGGCGCGTTCCTTTTCGAGAGTGTCGGCGAACGTGTTTCGGAAGCCAAGCTCGATGGCTTCCCAGATCCATTTGTCGTATGGGCCGTGTTTGGCTTTATACGCTTTGACCCATTTGGTGGTGGATAAGACCCACTCGTTGACGTGTTCCCCCTGAATGTAGGTGAGGAAGATTAGTGCTTTGCGATAGGGGAGGGTGAACGCAGGATTGTCGTAGTTGGTTTCCACGAACAGTTCCCATTGAGTGAGGAATTGCTGGACTTTGGTGCGGTCGCCCGTGAAAACGAGCGGTTCTTTACCCATGAATTTCTCGGGTTTGGTTCCGCTAGAAACGTTAGGTCCTGTGAATAGGGGTCCTCCTGGGTCTCCTCCTCCGTCGTCTCCTCCTCCTCCACCCCCATGTCCTCCGGGCGGTGGTCCTTCTCCGCGACTTATGCGCGCGGGTTCCTGGAATGTAGCGGGTTGTTCGGTGACGGTAGTGGTCATGTCTGTAGGGATAGACTCAGCTAGTAATCCTAGTTGCGCTTCTTCCTCTTCTGCTTGGGCTTCTAGGATGCGGATTTCTTCTGGGTTGCTTCCCAAGGATGGGGATGGTGCTGGTGTCTTCGGGGTAGGGGATCGGACTGGTTCTTCCTCTTGTCCGTCTATAGGGCCCCACTGGTCTCTGGTGGTGACCTCGCTTTGTAGAATGTCGAGTTTGAGACTCGATCCGGCTGGTCGTACGACTTGTAACTTGTAGTGGAGTGCGTCCCACTTGAGTTCTGTCCAACAGGTGTGTTCGAAGTTGAACTCTACCGGGATAAGTCCGGTTTTGCCGTCCTTATAAGTATAAAGGACTACGTAGCCTGGGTCTCCTTGTTCTGTCTGCCAAAAGGCTTCTTTGAGGTATTGCTTGGGGACGTTGCGTTCCCCTCTTCTGTCGATATGATACGATCGGAATGGAATCCAAAGGTCGCGGGTTGTTACTGCGGAAGCCACGTTGAAGGATCTTGGTCTTAATGTAACGTCTACCACAGACGTTTGCCTGACTTAGGCGCTGTTGTGACGTGGGTTCCCTCGGGGATAAAACCTGTGGTTGTCCGAGTGCTCGGGAAAGACTGCGGGGTGAGGCCAATACGTGCCTGTAGAGTCCCTATACGTATAAAGCGTCTCTTCTACGGGAATACCTGGAGGGGGACTGGGGACTTTGCGAATGTATTCCCACTCGAGGTTGTCGACAATGTAGTAACAGTGGGTTGGACGCGCCGTGCGGGAGTTGAGATATTCGAAGACGAGGTGACACGTGGTACCGGGCGGGTAAGTCACGATCGGCTGATCTACCATTCACAGGGAACGATGGAGATGAGGTCACGGGGATCCCTCTTGGTCTCGAGGGGATATGCCGGAGCTAGCTCACTTAGGGACACTACGAGTCCCTAGCACAGAAGACGAGTGAAGAGTGGTATTTGAAGAAGACCAAGATGGGGATCCTGGTCCGTACTACTACGAGCTTAAATACAAGTAAGGGAGCTAGTTCCAGCTCCGCTCGAACTCGTAAGTAACCAATAGCGTAAGTAGCGTATCCTAATAATAGAATGCGCAGTCGTTATCGTAACATCGAACACGTACAACAATAGGAGACATCAGTCAGCAGGCCTAATCACGATCACGTACAACAATAGGGAGTATCAGTCAGCCAAACACGAGGCGACATGATCCAAAGTCCATGACACATTACATCTGACATACCGAGTCATCGCGAATACGTCAGAGTCCACGACCGGGCCGGGCAGTCCGAGAACGAAACGTAACAAAAGCGCAGCAAGGGTGGATCAAGGCCAAAGATACGCCCAAATTCCAAATCGGAGATCAAGTATGGCTTGAAGGACGCCACCTACGTACACACCAGCCAACGGCAAAACTCGCGGCGCGACGCCACGGACCCTTTAAAGTCGCTCAGGTGATGTCCGCAGTTAACTATCGATTAGAACTTCCCACGCAGTGGCAGATACACCCAGTGTTCCATGTGGACCTCCTAACGCCTTATCGCGAAACACTCACGCACGGACCCAACTATCAGCGCCCACCGCCAGATTTGGTTAACGGTGAAGAAGAATACGAGGTCGAGAAGATTCTAGACTCTCGGCGGTTCGGCAGAAGTCGCAAACTGCAATATTTGGTCAAGTGGAAGGGGTATCCGGACTCGGACAACCAGTGGGTCGACAAAGATGACGTATTCGCTGATGACGCGATAAAGGAGTTCAAAAATTCCAACCCCGCCAGAGAAACGCATATAAGCGCAGGAAAACTCCAAGAGACGTCCCCATCCCTCTCTCCCACTTCCACTGCTAATGCGCTCTCAGTCCCCCGTCAACTTCCGCTATGTCGTCAACGACGAACTATCCACACCTTACCGAGTACCATCCGCGCCATCGTCACCCCTGTCGTCTACCCTCGCCCTTCACCAGCGAGGAAGTCGTCCTCCTTCCCCCGGGACATCCCCAATTCCTTCGCCGACCCCCACTGTTTATTCCAAGACCAACCAGCCCAGTCGACTCGCCTCCCAGTACATCCCAACCCGAGCGCCCACTCCAGCGGGCGACGAACAGCAGGGGTATGTCCCCAGTCGCCCAGCCTCGCCTCCGGGACCCGACGAAGGCGGGGACCCGTACGACCCGGCGGAGCGCCTCGAGGCGCATCAATATCTACGTTACGCCACCCATCTCACCACGACACACTCGGAAACCCCCCCGCTTTGCGGACCCACCGGGGAAGCTATCACACTACCGACGACGTATCCATCCGCGGTTCGCCGCGATCCAGAAGAGGAACCTGTGCCGGAGGCCGAGAGTCGTGCGGAGACACCCCCTCCCAGGGGGTACGAGTACAACAGGGGAGTCCACTACATTCCCTTTCAGATTCGCGACGCTCAGGAACGTCTTTGGCCGGCCCGGTATACTCAGCTCATCCTTACCGCCGACCCCTTCGTATTGGCCTTCCGAGCCAATTGCAACCAACAGTACGGGAAGCCCGTCCACGCCGTCCCCTACTACGACGAGCAGTCCTCTGCCCCCGCTTACACCGACGACGACCTCACGTTCCTGCTCTCCGACGCAGGATTAGTCGATTCGGTAGACCAGGCGCTCCTCCATCAGAAGGACGCGACCCTCATCGCCGAGGTGCACCGCTATCGCTGCATGACGTTGGGGTGGCGGGCACAGCAACACCGCGTAGCGGCGGAGCAGATGAAGTTGGAAAGGTTGGAGATAGAGCGCAACAGGTGCGTCGCCCGGCTTCAGCGGGCGCATGCAGTAGACCGCATCGAGAACATTCGGGCCTCGCTTCATCGCGGACCCAAGGCGGAGCAGGACGCCGAGGAGATCGCTCGCATCCGAGCCCTTCGGGCGGTAGGCACTAACCCCTTGGCAGTCATGCGGGGTCAAGCTGGGGCTTGACGCTGAAAAGGGGGTGATGTTACGTCTCGTTCTCGGACTGCCCGGCCCGGAAGTGAACTCTGACGTATCCGCGATGACTCGGTATGTCGGATGTAATGTGTCATGGACCTCGGATCTTGCTGCCTCATGTTTCGGCCGACTGATGGCTTCCATTGTTGTACGTACTGACGATTACGCTTGCTGACTGATGATTCTATTGTTGTACGTGTTGTGGATTACGATGATGACTGCGGATTCTATTGTTAGAATACGCTACTTACGCTATTGGCTGTTTACAAGTTCGAGCGGAGTTGGAACTAACTCCCTTACATGTATTTAAGCTCGTAGTATTACGGACCAGGATCCCCATCTTGGTCTTCTTCGAATACCACCTCTTGACTCGTCTTCTGTGCTAAGGGCTCGTAGTCGCCCTTAAGTGAACTAGCTCCGGCATATCCCTTGAGAGACCAAGGGGGATCCCCGTGACCTTCATCTCCATCTTCCTTCGTGAATGGTAGATTCGCCCGTAGTGCCATATCCGCCTGGTACCACGTGTCACCTCGTCTTTGAATATCTCAACGCTCGTACCGCCCGACCAACCCACTGTTACTACATCGTCGACAACCTTCAGTGGGAGTACGTCCATACCGTCCCAAGTCCACCGGCAGGAGTACCAGTAGAAGAAACCCTTTATACGTATAGGGATTCCACCGGCACGTATCAACCTCATCCCGCAGTCTTTCCACTAGCGGACGTACACAGATTCCATCCCCGTGGGAACCCACGTTGCAATAGTGCCTAAGTCAGGCAAACGTCCGTGGTAGACGTTACACCTTGACCCGGGAATCCGCCTGGTAGTCCTCCCGGTGGTGGTGGTGGTCCTTCCGGTGGGTCTGGGTGATCTGGTCCTATTGCACAAAATAGTGCTGCGTCGTCTGCGGTGAATCTGTGTCCCGTATTTGGGTTGATGGGGTTGAGGATGGCTTCGGCCTCTTCTCTGATGCGTTGCACTTCCTCCATTGCTTGTGTTTCGGTGACTGTGGCCATAGGGCTTCGAATGTGAATTTCTTCCGGGACTGTGATGTGCAGGGACTCAGCTATGTGTGCCAGTAGGCTTGAATCGTCTCCTGTTCCTGGTCGTATTTCACTTTCCGTGGCGGTATGTTCTTCTACTTGTTCTTCGTGACTTGATTCTGAGGGTGCTTGTTCCCTGGGTCCTTCTTCTTCTTCGCTACTGCTGCTGTCTCCGTCTAATGATCCCCAATCGTCTCCGTGGAGTTCTCTTGAGTCAATGTCGCAGCGGTAGTGTCTTCCGGCTGGTCTGACGACGTCCCACCGATTGTCTATCGGATTCCACGTAATTTCTGTCCAACAGAAGTTGGAGTAGTTGAACTCAACTGGGCGGTATCTGATTGCTTCTCCCGGGAAGTCTACGAAGTAACCGGTGTCTCCTCGATATTCTCTCCACCGGGCTGCGCCTAGGAATCTTCGTGGTACTGATCGTTCTCCTCTGGTTTCGAGGTTGTAGGGTCGAAAGTTTCTCCACTGATCTCTTGTTGTGAACGCCACGATTGGTTATCTTGGTCTTAATGTTACGCTACCACGGCGTTTAGTTCGACTTGAACTCGGACGAGGGCGTTCACGACTTAGCTGGTCGTAGACACTCGCGTAGTGTCTCCGTAATCCCGTAGAATACTACTAAGGCAATCCACAAAAGGCGCCCCAATAGTACTAAGGCAACTCCGACTTGATGCGTCGACAGGGCCAGGGTCTTAGACTCGAAGGTCAAGACTTTACAAGGACGTTGTCCTCTTTAGAAAGAAGAAAGGGGAGTAGGAATAGAGGCAAGAGACGAATGAAAGAGTGGTATTGAGAAGAAGACCAAGATGGCGTATCTTGGTCTTCGCAGCCCACTATTTATACATATTACAGAGGTAGCTTTAAAGCTCCTCTTCACGGTGACTACTACTAGCAATAATAGCTCGAACCCTACTATCGCTATCCTAGTAATGAGTCATAGCGACTATCACATGTTAGTACAACTCGTGCTGACTGATACGAAAGGTCCATGACTAATGCTCGCTTACTATCGTAGTCATAACCGTATAGTAAGCGTCCACTTCAATCCTCGTACCGTAATGTGAGTCCACGAAGCTCCAACTGTAACAGTTGCATTCTCCTCTTCTGTCAATATGATATGGTCGAAATGGTACCCAAAGGTCTCTGGTTGTAATCATTGCGGAAGCCACAGTGAAGGATCTTGGTCTTAATGTAACGTCTACCATGGACGTTTGCCTGACTTAGGCACTTGCGTAGCGTGGGTTCCCACGTGGGTAGTATTGGTGATTCACTGAGTCTTCAGGGAAGACGGCTGGATGTCTGCAATAGGTGCCGGTAGAGTCATGATAGGTATATAAGGGGAAACCTAACGGAATTGAAGGGGGTGGTGCTCGGATGCTTCAGACGAATCTCCAACAGGGGTTGTCGAGGACGTAGTAACACTTAAAGGGTCTCGCAGTTCTGGCGTTGAGATATTCGAACACAAGGTGATACATGGTATCTGAAGGGTAAGTCACGGTCAGGCTGTCCACCATCCACGAGGAGTTGAAATGGGATAAGAGTCACAGGGATCCCCTTGGTCTTAGGGATATACCAGAGCTAGTTCATGAAGGGACGCTTGGCCCTTGTATAGAAGATGATAGGAGAGTAGTGGTATTCAAAGTCCATGACACATTACTACTGACACGTCGGGTCATCACGAACACGTCAGAGTTCACAACCGGGCTGTTGATAAGTGACCTGTGCACACTTAGCGGCTCTATGGACACGCAGATAACGGACTGCTTTAGATTAGATATACAGGACTTATGTAGATTAGATGTATGATCATCACAATCTTGGACCTTTACTTTATCTATGACATCACTGTACAATGACATCACATGGACTACTCTGGACTTGTTATTGTACTACATTTTTGGACTATCCTTTTGTTATATCTTTATTGTGATGTCACTATGATATCATCCTTGTTCTGGATTCTCTATTGTACTTATTGTCTAAGTACTTCCCTTTGTTCTGACCCACTCATTGTTCCGGGTCTTATTGTATTCTGTCTATTGTATAAACACTCTTATTGTACAAGTGCATCATTGTCTCTAGACTGTATAAATAGTGTACCATGTACGCCCTGATAGACCCAGTTCTCACTCTGTGCTATCAGGTATGTTTCCTACACTTGTAATACCACCCAGTTCTCACTCTGTGCTATCAGACATCTCTAAGCTTACCTTGCAAGATCTCTGCCTCCCTGTGCCTCACATATCTCACCACAGTATCTCTTGATTCACTGTGAGTATGCATTTCCACCTATGCTGTTCATCACAGGCCAGGCAGTCCGAGAACGGAATGTAACAAAAAAATTGTCAACCACTTTGTTGAAATTGCCAGCAAACACAGTTCCAATCAGCTTCGAAATGTACAATTCAAATTTCAGTGATTGCAAAGAACCATAACCAAGATTGACAAGATTGCCCCTTGAACCACAATTGAGATGCGTGGGAAGAACCCATCCTACAATGGACACAACTGCATTGCCTGTTGTTCTTTTTTCAATGAGGACATTTCCAACACAGTCTGAGTGCCAACCAACAGCTGACAAAAAACTTGGCGTAGCACAATACAATTTGGGAAGAAGGAATTGGGATCGTCAGTCAACAAAGTCATGCTACATGGAAGTAAGGAAAAAAAGGGGGGGACACGACAGAGAACGACTCGCACACCGTAACATAACTTGACATCATTCCGCGCGGATAAAACAGAAAAGGCCCAGCGACGACAAACTCCTATCTGTACCGAAATACATAAACGTAAACAGCTTAGCGCACAACAAACGCGACCAAGCAAGGTCATGGTCGACGAAGTAGACATTGCGACATTACTCAACAATGCTTCCTTTCTGCATGCTTCCGAACTGGCAAATTTCTCCATGTATTAGATCAATCATTCCTACGCAATGTCCTCACAGGCGGTACCCTCAGTGACCGGCTTAGTGCCCTCACACTCATGGCTCAAGCGCCTTCACATGACATCAGAGCACTGGAAGCATTGAAAAGTCTGGCAGAGAAAGGGCGAGGTGGTGCGGATATTTCTCGAGATGGGAAGAAGGGTAGGAGCAATGCGGCAGGGAAGGAGGAGAGGCTCAAAGCTGCAAGCTGCAAGGGCGATCATGGACTGGTGGATTGGAGATGGTGTTCCGAATCGAAAGCTCATGTGCGTCTCCTTCATTCCCCATTCACTCTACACGTACACACGTTAAATGACACTTACTCGATGATCCAGGTATTTCCGCGACCAGCCACTCCTGCACCCAGACGTAACAGATCAGCGCCTCGTCATCTGGTACTTCGAAGACTGATTGAAGAAGTTCTTCAGATACTCGAGGTGCTACTGCATCTCTCCTTCCCCATCCACCTCGTCCCACAGACCTTCACTTCCGATCCTCTGCCATATGTCCGCACCCAGTCCATCACCTTGATCGCCACTCTACTCCGTTCTAATCCGGAGCAGGAGCAAAATTTACTACGGTTACTTGTGAACAGACTTGTGCGCCGTCTTTTTCTGTGTCATAATTCGTTTGCCAAAATTCGCAACTTTCCAGGGCGACCCAGAAAGCGCCATTTCTGTTCGTACATCATATCATCTCCCTCAAATTCTGCAAGAACATCCCGCCATGAAGGGTGTAATTATCCGCGACACTACTGCATTTATTATGCGTCCGACTCCGCCACCTTCACTCCCTACCGATTCCCGCGCGAAGCCAACCATTCACGTTCGATTCAAGGACGACCCTCAACCAACACCGAAGTAGGAAAAAAACGTTTGGCGTGCACACGCGCGCTGCTATGTCGCTATCACCTTCAACCAAATCGTCCTTTCCCCATCCGACGCCGACCGTGCCGTGGCGCGTATGTTGATCGACGTGTACTTCAAGCTCTTTCGCGAAATTGTTGGCGAACGGGATCCTGAACACGTAGACGACCCTACCCGCCGTGGAAGAGCTCAAGGATAAGCGAAAGGAGAAGGACAAGAGGCCAAAACCTAAGAAGAAAGGGACGGGTAAGGAGGTGCGCGGTGCGGCCGGATTCTGTGAGATGCAAGACTCGAACGCGAGGCTTCTCGGAGCGATACTGACGGGCGTGAACCGTGCTGTGCCATACGCCCGATTTGGAGGGCAGATTTAGAGTACGCTTTTTTTCCCGTGAAATCTGTCGGCTTGAAACGAGCTAATCAATCTGGCTAGATTCGACACCCACATGAGCACGCTGTTTCTTCTTGTGCACACTTCGACGTTCAACATCTCCCTTCAAGCACTTACCCTGATCCAACAAATTGCGACCTCTTTCCCTAGCAACTCTCCCGTAGTGTCAGCGATATTATCGCGCGCTATACGCGACCTTACTGGACCCGCGTCTGCACATCACACGAAACCAAGCACTTTTCCTAAACTTGTTATTCAAAAGTTTGAAAGGAGACCCGGAGCAAGCTCGAGTGATACCATTCGTATAGCGATTCTGTCGCGTTCTTGCAAGCGGATTTGGGGGGTCCGAATTCGTCGCAGGTGGGCTGTGGCTGCTTGGTGAGGTGTGTTGTCGCTGCCCAACCTGCACCGGAAGAGCGGCTCACGCGGGAATAATAGCTATTCAGCGCATCTCCTAGTTTACCCACACTTATTGATGAGCCCCCAGCACCAGTCCTCGAGGGCGAAGGATACGACCAGCATAAACGCGAGCCGCTATACGCTCATGCGCTGTTGTCTGCTCTTTGGGAGTTAGTACGTTACTTCGTTGGCGATATCCCAGTTGATCTAATCGTGCAAGAAGACTCCGCTAGTCCATCACGCGCACCCCACAGTTGCTCTTCTAGCGCGGCAGCTACTCTCTAACGAACCACTCACGAGCAGTCCGGACCTGATCCTCTACACGCTCGCTCACTTCTTAGATCGCTTTGTGCACAAAAACCCAAAGAAGGCCGTGGCTAGGGGCGCAAGTGCCATGCAGCCATCTACGGCAGGGGCCGCAGGCGGGGTGAGGGTGAGGAGACATGCAGGAAACGCCACTGAATGTCGAAGGTTGGTGGCGCCGTGGGGAAGGCGGCGTACTCGCGGACCAGGTGCGTCGCTTGGTGACAGGGCAGAAATATCGCGCCGTAGTCATGTATCAGTTGTGATTGCAGGTATTTTTCCAGCGGTATTTCGCACAGAAGCACGCGAGGGAACACGCGAGGGCGGCAAAAGTCGACAAGCGGAAGTCTAAACGTGATGATTCTGACGCATAATCCGATACGAAGACGACCGCACTAGCGCCGATGAGGGCAGCGACTCAGAGAAGAGCAAGATCTGGAAGGTGGGTACCTCAGAACTGCTGTGGGGATCCGACTGACGATATAATTAGGCGATGAAGGCGTCAATGCCGCCGACAGCTGGTGATAACACAGATGATGTTGACGATGGCGATGGCGATCTTACTAGAGAAGCTGAAGGTCTCACGTCTCCGTCAATTAGCGACGTCGAAGATGGACCCCTCAGCTCAGGACCTGACGAGGACGCCTCGACAGCCTCCGAGGGGAAACACGATGATAATGTCGACAGTCGCCACGACGATGACAACGAACCCCCACTTCTAGACGATTCGGATGACTTATTGGATCTCGCCTGAGGCTTCGGTTGGTCTCATTGAATATGACACGGCCGACTCCGATGCAGAGGACTGGACAGGTCTTGGACGTGGAGCCGATGTCGCTGACGACAATCAAAAGCGTAGTAACGGAAACGATGGCACATCGGCTCGGAGGAAAATCTGTAGCAGCCAACTTAATCATATTTGACGTTTGACATCGACTCTCTGACGCTCTCTTCCATAACATAACAAAGTTCCAATCTTCACTTTTAATTCTACACCCGCCGCACGCGCTACAAATCCTAGTTGTGCTATTTACGGTAAGCATCGGGCTTCACGGGTCCAACCCTTCAAGCTTCAATAATGGCATTCGTCTTGTCCTTGTTTTTTCCCGCAGCTGTATCCTGGTTGAGACAAGCGTGTGATTCGCAAAGAGATACCTGCGATCGGCCTGGAAAGTTCAAAGTGGTATAAGAATGAGTCACGACTGACGATCCAATAGCTTCGTAATCTCGCGATGCTCCGAGAGCCACTCGGGGGATGTATCCTGACTCACTTCACCAAACCGACGTTCGATGGGATGATTCGCGAAGACGATCAGGACGTCCGACGCCATATCGGTATCTACGCTTGTGTCAATGTGCGGCTGAATCATCAGACGGACGATTTGCGATTTGCAACTAACAAGTAGTTGACTGCCAACGTGAATAGCTTGTTGTACCTTTTTCTTAAGCCCCAAGCCTGAGTTTGTTGCTTCTTTCGAACAAGAGTACTGTAACGCTAGCCTAACGAAATTATCTCTCGCTAACACGGGAGGTGTTTCGTGATGCACTGGCGTGTGTCCGGCGCTATCTCTCTGATCAGTTACTTCATTGGGCTTATAGCACGTAGGCTCTACTCCTCAGGCTAAGGTAACAAGTTAGCTATGTGCTGCAAGCGCTCGAAGTCGGGCGACCCAAGACCCGTCACCTATAGAGCCCAGTGTCAGCCAACACAGAAAATAGACGAAGACAAGTCTGATAGGACACACGGGATCCCATCCAACGACGGCCGAGAACCCATCAGTATTGCAACCCGGATTCGAGCCAGATATGATGTCGTTCAGGCCCGCGCGGGCAATACCGTAGAGCCAAGGGTTGAGAAAGCCGAGGGGATGCCTGCCTTGCGAAATCCGGTAATCATTAAGCAGCGAGGTAATCCCCGCCATGATCTGTCCACTGGCTGTCAGCTAGTTGCTTCGGGGATGGGAGACACCGAGAGGAGAGACGGACGGGCGTTGAGCAGCTAGTGCCGTCCAGCCCTTCGTAGCATTCGTCACCTAAGATGATTGCGATATCGTATGATTGCGCGGCAATGTCAGGAAAGCCTCGGCCTGAGGCGCTGAACAAATTAAAGTAAGATATTTTTGATCGGGTCACGGCAATGAACGCACTTATAGAGGCCGTGATATTGGTTGCCAAGGTGGCCACGGCCTCATCCTGGTAGACTGGGCGCTTAAAGTATTCCGAGAAGCCGCCGCCGCTGAGGCCCGCTGCGGTTTCCGGGTATCCCAAGGTTCCGCCGATGCCAGTGACCCAAGGACCTGCAAAAGAGAGTCGGTGTGGTGAGCGACCTTACATACACTCGTGACTGCTTGCAACTTGCGGGAAAGGTGGGCCTGAATCGGACGTTGCCATCGGTCATGCAGTCCGTCTCGCCGACACCATAATCCCTGGACGCGATGAGGACGCTAACACCCCGCACACCGAGTTGCATAAATAGGTCACACACGGCCCTCGCATAATCTAGTGGAAACTGTGCCTCGTAGTTGGCGTACGACGAACTGACCGTCTGTGGGATGTCGGTCTCGTCGAGGTTGAGCATGTAGTCGAGCCAGGAGAGGTACGGATCATCCTCGCCGTCTGGACCGTTGCCAATGCTGTAGTAGACAATTGAGGTCGGGTACGCCATGCCGGAAGTGTACTGGACGTCCACGCTCGCCTCGATGCCGGGGTTGTCCGGGTGATATTCACCGTTATTGACCTGTAAGACGGTGTAGGTTGCCCCGGTCTCAGGGCCGTGGAAATGGTCCATGAATGTCGTCAGGTCTACCGGGTTCGGGTACTCCTGGGAAAATCCCGCAATCCCGAGCATGTTTCGGTCTGTCGCCGCGGGCACGTAGGTGACCGAATTGTACAGCCAGTGCAGGAACGGCGGTGTGACAGCTTCATCATCCGCGCGGCTCAACAACGCCATCACGAGATCGCCTGATGCTGCCCTCACCTGCCCCGCTGCCGCACTGCCAGAGCGATTTCTCGGTGTCTGCCACGACACCCGCTGGGAGGCGAAGTACGTCGTTGGAGCCACGGTCTGCACATGCTCATGGAGCGCCGCTGGGAGCGAATAGCCGACCGTACGCGTAATGATCTCTTTCGTCTCGGCATGCCGGTAGAGTTGATACGACGCCCCAAGGAGATTGTTGGCTTTAGACACGGATACGCCTGTGAGTGTCAGCCAGTTGCCGCCGTGTGTCAGTGAGATAGGCGAAGGCAGGTCGTGGTATTTAAGCCAAGATTTAATGAGCTCGAGGGTATGTGGGTGTGGCATGACGAGGTCTGCAACCTGCTCCTTGGACAGGTGTAAGCCATATCTGTAAAGGGAGTAGCAGCACACGTGAGTACGTGCGTGCGTAGAGGAGTGGTGGAGAGGACGTGCTTTGGGTGGCCAGGAGAGCTGACCTCGTAGAGGGCTGTAACCAATGCTTTCTCGAGATGGGGTTTGAGCGCTATGTGGGGGTTGATAGTGGCACCAGCAGACGGGATGCCCAGGCTCTCCCAGTTGTCCGGGATGGCTTCCCAGGCATGCTTCACTCTCGTGTTATCCCAACGTGGTGCGGGGAAGTGTCGCAAAGCAGCCGAGAGGAATTGCGGCGAGGGCGGAGAACACAGAGAGCAAATGGTAGCGCATGGTTCTATGGGGGCACCGAATAGTGTCCGTCTAGAAGAAGGTGAAAGGTTCAGAGGCTGAGAGGCTGAGAGTGTGTTTACAGTCAAGTGCACCTGCGCGGAACAGAACTCGAAGGGGATCAGAACGGAGGTGGAGCACAATCCGCTGGTCCTATTACTCAACTATCGAGACCGGGATCAGCCAGAAATGTTACGGCTCATCCTGAGTAAGTTCTGGCGGACGTAGCTTTTGCCATCTCAAACTTGAATTCTTATTCTTGAGAACTCTGAGGTCAAGATGGGGACGTTAGATTGGACACTGTTGTAACCGTTTGAGATATAAACTACGGAGTAACCTCGAATGCGAGGATACAGTAGGTCAAGATGATAATGTTGTTAGCCTCGGACCAAAATCGTCAAAGGCCTCTCGATTAGCATCTTGATTAGTGCACCATAAGCGCTAGTCCGCAAATTGACTCGCATCGCCCGTGTATTGACTTTGGTTTGACTTTGGCAAAGCCCTTGAACCCAACTATTCGTAGTCGTTCGTTGTCAACATATAGTCAAATCTTAGTCAATTTTTGTCATTTGGACTACATTTGACTACCCGGTAACTATTTCGGATGACAGCTGACTAGCGCTGACTTTTCCTTTTACTGAGCACTAGGCGTCGACTTCGTCGACTTCGACCTTGCTTGTGGCGTGTTGTTGTGTGTTCCGCTGTTGCAGGTGGCGTGATACAAATGGTATGTAGACGGAAGGAGAGCCGGTGTGCGAGATTTGGTTTGTTGTTATGGCTTTGGCTTGTTATTATCTCTTATTTGTCGTTATTTGCGATTTGCACGAATTTCGACCTGCCATATGACCTTGGCAAGCAAGGTGATGAATAAGCAGCATACGTTCTTCACATACAGTATCCGGCTGCCCGCTACTCTAAATCTCTATATTTCCGCGTACCTCAGAGTACTGTACATGTTGCTAAGGTTCTCGAAGAAGGCGGTCACGGCCTCATCCTGGTAGTCTGGACGCTTGAGAAGCCCCCGCCGCCGAGGTCCGCTCTTGGTGCCAGTGAGTGCTCTCACCGAGACTGTGCACTATCTGTCAAGCCGAGGCCCGAGAGGTGCTCTATATGTTCACTAAATGGTTCGCTAACGTTCACTCCGAACACCTTTTAACACCTCCCAGTTTACAAGGCCGATGCTCACAGTCCCTTTCTTTGTCTCTCTTTCCCCTTGTTTCTCCCTTTTGCTTCACGTATGGTACGTGTTGTATCCAAGCCCGCATTATACAACTCCCAATGATTATCCGGGTTCCTTCATTTTGTGTATTATTCGATCCCTCCAGTAAGGCCAACCTCTCGTTATTGCCTTTGACAATCAAAGTCGCCCCTCCAGATGTTGCAAAACGCTCACCGACACTTCTTTCGCCCTTGAGTTCACCGGTTCACCCACCGTCCTTGGATTCTCGCGCTCGACTTCACGGGCCTCACCATCCACGATACAACACAAGACCGTGGACAAACCAATATTGTTTGCTTCACTTGATTAGGCCATAAGTAGCACGATAATTTGCTGCCACTTACTGGAATTCGCAAAACCAAAAGTGGTGCAAGCAGCGGAGTAAAAATATAAAACGGACAAGACGGGGTAGCAGATTTTAGACAAGGGCTTATATATCTTCTAGACTAGAGCATGCAAGTCTTAAAGTTGTTCTGCCGTTTCGACATTCCTTCTATTCTTTACACCTTGTGTTAATGATTGCGACACTGCGCTAGGCTGCATGTCAGTTTCTATGGTATCTGTGACCTTCTTATCAGTCCAATGACCGACGACCCAACAGCTTCGTAATCTCGCGATGCTCCGAGAGCCATTCGGGGAACGTATCCTGACTCGCTTCGCCAAACCGGCGTTCGATGAGGTAATTTGCGAAGACGATCAGGACGCCGTATCGATATCTATGTTCGTGTCAATGTGTACCCGGATCATCAGATGGACGAATCGAGACTAACAAGTAGTTGACTGCCAAGGTGAACAGCTTGTTGTACTTTGTGCTTCCTTTTTCGCAAGCCCCGAGCTTGAGTTTATTGCTTCGTTCGAACAAGTAAGTACCTGGACAAAAAGGTACTAGAATAGAAAGGATGACGTACTCATAAACGGCTTTGCGTAAATTTTGAACGTCTTGCATGAGATCGACGGCACCATCAGTTAATCGCTTTGCTATCTTTCCGTGGGAGAGGACGCCCACAAGCTGCAAGATGATCTTGTACTCGCCTAAAAAATGCGTCAGTATCGCTACATGCCTCTAAGTTGATCGAAGTGTGCCTTGCAAATATGCCTCCTCTTCGGAAGGGCCATCGATAGTATCATAAGCTTCGACAATACCCTCTAGCCCTACGTCTGGCACACACTCGTCTCGCTCCAAATTCATAGAGCTCGCAATCAGACATGCAGTGATCATGCCTGTAGTTGTCCGCCCGCGACCCATTTGACAGTTGAAGATGAAATCCCCGGTGCTGTCGTAGGTGGACGTAACTCTCTCAAGAAGCTGAGAGAGCGCGCCTGGCAAAGGGGCCTGTTCGTCTGTCTGCGAGGAGTCAGTTTAAGGCGTTACAAGAGGGTGTTACCAACGCACAATAGCAACACGACCGTAATCAATCTACGAAACAACATGTTGAACACCATTCCATGGATAACAAACGTAAAAATACTTACCTTATAACCCTCTTTTGCCATAAGCTGGAATACGTCGCCCGGCGTCATTATATCTTCTTCAGATACATTCTCCCACAGCGGTACGATAGAGAACACATTCGGGCGTTCTTCAACCTCATCGTGGAGTAGTATCCGACCATTACCGGAACGAACTTCTTGGATGACATCGCGTTTGAAGCTCTCCTCCATGGCCTCAACGTCACTCGTGGTGATACCCGTCGCCCTGAGAACATTTCAGGTTCGAGTTGCCAAGGGGAGACTCCACATACTCGACATTTTCTAAAGGACGATCGACTAGACGAAGAACGTGCGGGCGGCCAGCAACGTAGATAACCGGTTCCTGAAGTATATCAGATCGAGGAAGAACATACAGTTCCTCTACAAACCTCTCGCAACGATGTCCAAACTACACGGTTGTTACCATCAGGTCCTGCGTTTACTCGCGATAGAGCTCTCCGAAGTCTAGGGCACGATGTCAGCGAGCTCCCACCGCATAAGGCTGAAGTCATACCCTTGAACTGTTGGCATCCCGCTTTGAAGTAATCTCACTGAGACAGGGCTCGACGAAATGCTGGGGGTAGACTCACCTCCCACAAACGTTCTTCCTGTTGCCGCTCGGAACAAAGGAAATGCTATTGGGGGAAGGTGCCCCCCTCTCAGATGTCAACTGAAATACAAGAGGCACACGGCGGAAATTCGGCGCTCCATCAATCCGCCTGTCCGAAAGTCGTCAAAGTCCGTCGTTACGTTGTGGATGAAGGCTTACTCCGGTAGAGTCATCTTTTGTAGGTTAGTGAAGAAGTCGCTCTTGAGGATTGTTGAGGCGGATAATATGCTTCCAGAACGATTGGTGACGATGTTAGTGACCTCGTCAGGCAGCGCGATACCGTCCGCTAGGTCAACACGCCTCAGTGGTTTCAAGGCATCGATACCTTCTGCGAGCAACTCCTTTTCAAACGTCTTTATCACTGGTAACGTCCATAAATAAACCAAGCACCTGACCCTTGAAACTTGAATTTTACCTGGCAGACTTTTTACGAAGGCTTCAAAAGTTTGATACGTTTTTAAGGTATCTGGCTCTGTCGATTGCAAATACGCCTGGAAAACGATAAGCTCGAAGTATCGACGTAGATTCTGGAGGCCTTGAGAACGATAAGTGAAACATTCGCGTGCAAAGAGGGATGAAGCAGACCCTTCTGCGCAAACGATCGCTTTTCACGTTCGTCTGTGGCTTGCTCCGCGCGAATACGCGCTTCCTCGATCGAGTCACGTAAATTGAAGACTTCGGCGCACTGATCGATGGCGTCATCTACCGCTGCTTTCACTACGGGACCTTTTCGAATGACCCGTAGCAGATCTAAGGGAGAATATACATTTGGATGGAGGCCAAGACAGGACACTGCTACTCACTGTTGATGACTTGAAAAGATTGTCTCCGAATAGGGGGATCACCAGAAAGCGCATCGTGGAACAGCACAGATGACAACGTCGAGTGTGGGCGGCTGGCGCTGGATCGACGGCTTACCGATGGGGGCAAGGGCCTTGCGAGCCACTGCTCAAGAAGAATAAGGATGATCTGGAATGACCTCGCCGTAAGCGCATATACATGTGTCCCCAGGTCCCAAGTCGCACTCACAGAAGTTAACGTGCTGCGCCCTCGCCCTAACTGGTCATTGACGACAATAGGGGTGTGAGCCATATGCGGGCCAAGCATCACTGCGATTAGTTCGCTGAAGTCAGAAAAGTCTGGCTGGCGCTCGGCGGTAATAGGCACGCGGCGATAGAAGACATCGACGCTAATGTTCGACTCTTTGCAAGCGGACATCACATCTTTCATGACGGCTACATTGCCCGGGCGGACCTCTTCCCACACTGGGATCACTGATCCATCAGTAGTCTCGGTATGCAAGAGAAGTCTAATATCCAATGTTATCGAACAAATGGTGAGGCAGGAAAGAGTTGCGCGTACTTTCCGCCGAATGAATGGAGCTCGGAAACAACGTCGTCTCGCAAACGCTCCTCCACGACTTCTAGACGCTCTGCAGAAATACCGCCATAGTCTAGCCACAGAGTCAGAAATTTCAGAGAGTCCGGAAACAGGGGCTGACCTTTCATATTCCGTAGGGAGGACCGTTCCCTCCTTAGACAGTACGGCGCCCCATTTACATAGACGATCGGTTCTTCACGCAACGTGACCCACGCAATACGCTCCGCCTCCGGATGAGCGCGCTTGATGTGATCAATAACCCCATCTATCGCTTCAACTGTGGGCTGGCCGAGAGCGTAGATGTTCGTCCCCGGGATATTGCGGAAGTTAATCGCCCCACGCATCGGGAGCGAAACATGCTGTGACTCCGAAAGCCACTGATCTGACTTCAGTAGCGTGCTGATAGACCTCATCAGTATTGCCCAACTAACGCCAGATACAGACTAATCACCCCTCTCGCAGAATGATGCCGCTCCGGTTCTAGGATCCGATATGAGGGTCAAGCGGCAGTCGTTAGAGAAAGGGCGAACCTTGACGACATGGTCAGAATACTCGTCACCTAAGATCTGACCTCCAGATATAGCAACATCGTTCGTCTGACCGCGTACTAGAGACCGCTGAAGCCCGGACTTGGAAAGGGAGGACAGGTCATTGACAGGCGAGAATATGCTCAAGCGAGTGTCATACGACTTGCGAAGGAACAGGACTTGGCTAGAATTCTTTGAGAATGGTCAGAATAACCGATAGGTCATGATAGACTTACTTGTAAATTTCCGTTCTTGCCTGCGTCAAGGCGACGGTAAGTAACTTGTAAGGGACAATGCGAGAGACAAACTTTGAGCCAATCAGAAAATGACTGGGAAAAATCATTCTGTGCTTCTACAAAGCTGGCGAAGGCAATCGTGAAGAAGCTGTACATTGACGCTGAGTTAACTGCGGCCACCCCAGCGTCACCACACATACTATTTTTCTAGGGCCTTTGCAGCTCGCAATACATTGCTGGTGGACTCTTCAAGGCTGCTGAGCGAATACTTGATCCTATGCACTAAGATATCCTCCCTCAAATTAACGACATGGTCACCTAGCGAAACACGAATTAGCCTCTTCATAGTCCACCTGGGGGTCAGTGCATACAGCTATCTACCACTTTATCCACAAGCTTCTTCGCCTTCAGTCCGTCATCAAGGCACCCTAGTAAACTGAGAATGATACCATAGTTTCCCATGTGCGCTTTGCGTAAGTCATTTAGTAGAGACGAGTTGGTAAGCAATAGGTCAATGACTTGGCGGGACGGGCCACTGGGGAGTATTTGCTGTAAGATGTGGGTAAGACGTAAAAGCGATCGATTGAGGTCTTGTTGTGCATTAGCTTGCTCCAACGCTTGAAGAATCTTGGCTTCCCCAAGAATGCTCTGCGGGGGCGTCTGAATTATGACTTAGCATTATTCACTGGTATCATATATCATGAGACGACATACAGCATATCCGCTAGGCTTTATCGCGTGCGACTCTATAAGCCAGCCGAGAAAGGTGAGGAACGAGTACGACAGACCGTATTGATCCCACTGCCCTGATTGGGGTTTGGTGTACTCAATAGCCGAGTCGCATATGGATCCGGGAGACCACGCAGCATGAGTTGCCTGCGACGCACAAGACACGCGGCGGTCATCGCGAATGTTGTTCGCACGGCACCCATGCCGCAAGAGAATACCAAGGAAGTACGGACAGGATCTGCGTGCTTGATGACTTGTAAGTACGCGTCCACGTAATTGTCCTACAAATATAATTTAAACGAAGAGACACCTAAGGCCACGGGATGCGTACTTCGATCGGACGGTGGGGAGAAATCGGTATACTGCAACGGGTTAGAAAGCAATCTCCATAACCAGAAAGGTGCGTACCGATGATACTAATGTACTATAAGAATTTAGTGTTACGAGTAGTTACGTATGAGTACACACCTCCACGTGCCAACCCTCCTTTTTCATGTATTCCCAGAGCTCTCGGGAAGTCCTGACGTTGTTAGAATCCATAGCGGTCCACGTGGGCAAGATAGCGCCATCACCATCCTCCAGAGCTAAAATGATAATGATTTTTGATGAGACTCGTGACACAAAAAGTATGCAATTACTCACCTATCTCATTATGCGTCAGAATGAGTCCACCGAATCTATCGAAACACATTTGATACGCATCGCAGGTCTAGTTCGAGAACCACTCGCACCTGCCTCCTTCCGCGAGGATGTCGTTCTTGAGACGCTGTTCGATCGCCTCGAGGTTCTCAGGACGATCCGACAGGGGTAAAGTCTTCCTTGGCTCAGCAGAGTCTCGTAGGACAAAAGGACGCCCAGATATATAGACTAATTCCACAGACACGTCAAGCAACACAGCTTTGGGGGCGGAGGAATAGGCAAAGATATACCAATGGGCTCTTCCCGTGTCGAGAACCAGATGACATGTGAAGGTGAGCTCTCCGTAGGACCTGCTCTGAGAACGGAAAGGATAGCCCTTAGGCCTTGGGATCGCGGCTGGGCAGCGCCGAAAACGTTCAGGCTCCCGATTCTGGGAGCCCTGAAGTTAGGTGCGCCATGGACGTTCAGGTCAAGGTCAAGTGCTCGCCCTGCATGTGAGTCAGTCGATGAAGGTGCACGAAGTGCGTTTTGACTCGCCTGAAGGATAAAAATCTGTCTTCAAGATAAACCCCCGAGACAGAACGCTCCCGGTCCTGGTCTTGACGACGGAGGGCGCAGACTTCTGCAGGAGCGACATCAAATCCGGAGGAGAGGCGGGAGAACCATCACTCTCTGTATTTGAGCGCGGCGGTGAACTTTGCGGTCTCTGTATTATTGGGACCGGGGAATCAGAGGTGCGAGAAGGCCGCGGAGTCAAGGATACGGAATGTAAATTGGAGGCGAACTTCGGAGGCACGGAAGCTCCCCAGGTATCTTCGTGCTGCATGTCGGACCTTTTCCATTACGATTGAGGTATTTCGACTTGTATCTTGCTTCGTAGGGTAACGTGATGATCCGAAGTAGATGTATGCGGGTAAGATCCAAAGTAGACGCGAGCATGTCCTCACTGGGCGAGACGGTCCCCAAACATTCCCCAAACTCAGTCCTCAACCCGGCCCGCCAATCCCGGCGCCGTTCAAATTCAATATACTTTTGAGTTTTATGATTTTTCCTTTGATGCTTCGCGGTATGTAAAGTCTTCCTAATATACAGTAGAGCGCCCTGCTGCGGTGGATATTTCCGTACCAGTGACACGGGAGTGGTAAGGGTTTTGTGACAATCTCTCATTTGAATGTCTCTATCAACTATGTACGATTGTCAAAGGGTACTTAAGGTACTTCCCTCTTGACCTTTCTCCTCAGAATGCCTCCGCTGTGTTTCGCATATTATTGCTCTGGTCATGGTGTGTGCAGCATTTGACCCTGAGATCATATGTTTCAACAGGTCACCAGGTTTTGGGCACGCGACTCGGGTGTCGGCTTTTGCTCGACATATTCTCTCCCTCGATGAATTGCACACGGTCCATATCGTGTCCTCCGCCCCCAAACGCGTTTTTGCTACATCCATAGCCCTGGGGGCCGTATACCGCAATGCAGAGATCGACCCCGTCATACTTCAACCATTAGCGTTCGTTGCTTCGCAAATGATATACCGTTTTCATTTTTCATGAGTTTATTCTTATTCTATCCACAGGTACCACGTAGACCGGAAAAAGAGCATTGACGTTCTTGAGAATTTCCTGGAAAAAAAGAACAAAAAGTTGAGGAAGAAGCACAATGGCTACGAGAAATCAAGGCAGACTGTGTTCTGAGTGATGCTGCCTTTCTCGCGTTGTGCGTAGGCCCTGCTTAACCTTTGCGGGTACTTACTCTCTCCAAGTCTCGCAGCTAATAAAGCTCGTATACCCTCGGTGTTGATCACCAACTTCACCTTTGACTCGATTTACAGCCTGCTTTCTGCATCTTTCGTCGACCAATGTCACTCCCAGCACCTCCTAGCTAATCCAACTAATTCCATACATCAAGCCCCAGAACCTGACGCTCCGATACCAGAAGAAATCCTTTCTCCCCTAGTTCAACAAATATTCGATGGCTACCGCTATGCCGATCTCCTTCTCGTACTCCCCGGCGCCATCCCAATTCCTTCGTTCGCTGTATCCCCGTCCCTCCCCGCCACGCAATGGATCGATCCCATCTCACGCTCCTTCAAGCCGGAAGTAATCGAACATCTCGTTCGCGACCCTCCTACGTATACCCTGCACCCATCGATGCCATTCCCCTCCAGCCACTCTAGTGGCCCTCCTGTCGCGAAACCTAGATTGCGGGAGGGCCGTCTTGCACCATTACTCGTCCGACCTCCTAACGACGGCATCTATACGCCTGACGGCCGCTCCCGTTTTCTTTCTTCCATCGGAATTCCAATAAATCTTCACGACCCAGCTACAACGAAGATATTGATCGTCTCATTTGGTGGCCAAACGTTCCACAAGCCTTCTAAGAGCCGCACACCATCTCGCCCTGTATCACCTAAACGCCCCCTGCCCGAGCACTTGCGCAAACAAAATCCCCAAACGGACAGCTTTTCTCGAGAGCTGTCGCATGAACTGAACACGCTCTCAAAAGGCCAGAGTCTGAGGAAGTCAGGGCATGTCTTTGGCCCGTCGCATATATTTGTCCCTGGCGCACCAGCTCCGGCGGCTATGCTGAGCCCGTCGCTCCCGACTTTCACGGCTATCCCTCCGACGCCGACGTTCCGTGACTACGAGCACACTTACGGGGACACCCCTGCCGACCAGGAGAACGCAGACGCGTGCAGTCTAATGCTCCCCGACGCATCGTGGATTGCGGTTGTATGCGGTGTCGCTGACTCACGCGAATGGCAAACAAAGCGGCATGATGCAGGTTCCGCGAATGCGAGTTCAGGAGAGGAGGACGGAGAACTTCCCGACGGGTTCTACATCGCCCCGAGAGACGTGTATATGCCCGACCTGATGGCAGTCGGTGACGTCCTGCTGGGAAAGCTCGTGCGTCTTCCCGTTTACACGCCGCTCACCTGATACATTGTATTAACATGCTCGCAGGGATACGGGACGGTCTCCGAGTGTGTCGACTCGTGCACGCCTTTTGTCTACGGTGAGTTGCGCCTACTTCCTCCACTATATCCCTATGCATCCTTCATCGTGTTTTAGTGTCTCGGCCACTCTTTGTTGAGGAGCACGGCCTGCGCCTCCTACTCGACCGCGAAGGCGTCGGTGTGGAGATGACACGCGATGCATACGAATCGGGCGAGTGGGCTAGCACTGTTTCGGATGCGTGGCATGCCGGCGCGCAGCGCAAGTTAGAGCGCCGGGAGGGCATGCACGCACCAGACAGGCATGCCCAAGGTCTACAGATGGCTGGTGATGTAGTAACGTGGGTGAATGAGTGGGCTGCTGATATCGAACTCGACTAGCATGCGCAAGGCGAAGTCGACGGCCAGCGTGGCATCTAATGAGCCGAAGAAACTGGTCGTACTACAACCTCAAGCTGGACTTGTACCTTCTCCGAATCCGATTATACCACCTAGTCATATGTAACTCACGTGGAAGAACCCGATGTAACTTTAGTTATCAATAGAACGTTCGTGAACACTTTTTCCAAACATGCCGTCACCTGAATCCGGAAGCCATCCCCTGCCTTCCGGCACCACTTTACATTGAGCTCAAGCCCCATCGTGAGAACGCTGTGAACGACAAGGTGAGCGGGGGCGAGGGTTTGTTTCTTTTCTCGGATTCTAGGTATCCAGATACTGCCGAAAGGCTATGTATGCCGGACTCCTTGCGGAGATTTTATTTTGAACTTCTCTCGGTTTCCCTGTCTTATAAATGTAGTCGGTACGCGCTACGACTGGTCTGTGTCTCGGACACGCATCCCAGAGGAAATATTGATCAAAAAAAAAGAGTGCGACATACTCTGGCTGTAGTACGTCTAGCGCACTCACGTCAATCAGATAAATCAGCAACTTGAACCCACTGGGGTATGTAACTTTCAATGATCATGCATCGATCATGCCGAAACCACGGGAATCGCAAATGTTTTAGGCCCTTTGCGGGGTAGCTATAGATACAATGATCCCACCACATTCTGCGAATATCTACATACTGTATGAGCATCCCATAGTGACAGGCAACTGATGGAAGCCTGCTGGATTATGTCGTACGTGGGAGCATATCCGGATCCGGATCTAGTACGCAAACGAAGATAGCTCTAGCGGCAGGCAGTTAAGCTCAGGCGCCCGTATTCGGGCAGCACCTCACTCTGCATCAACCATGACGTCGCTGAAACCACTCCCTGTCTCAAGAGCTGAAGCTTTATCGTCTCTCGCGTCTCTCGTCATCGGATACGTGGGCAAAGACTCGCGTCTTGGCCGCCGCATGAGGCTTGGCGCTGCAGTCGCCTTGCTTGCACTCGTGCTCCGCGTCATCACTGGTGGGCGTCCAAAGCGCTATGCAATCCAAAGGAATCCGCGGAAGATTGGGAATATAGTTGGAGATGTGGTCACTGAAAGCGACTTTGATGAATACGATATAGTCATCGTGGGAGGAGGTATGACCGACCGGCTTCGATGGGTGGCCTAGACATAACGATCATTTGGAGGTACTGCGGGCTGTGTCCTTGCCTCCCGCCTCAGCGAACATCGCAATCTGCGGGTCCTTTTGTTAGAAGCAGGCGACAGGTGCATACAGTCACCTACCAATCCATCTTCATCGACACTTGACTTGTTTTCAGCTCTTCAAACGTTCTATATTCGAAGATCCCGGCAGGATTCTCGTTGATCCTCGAAACCCCGAGGGTGTTTAATTTGTATACCATGCTGCAACAAAACACGGGTGGCAGAAGGCATTTTTGGCCTCGAGGTGAGTTCCGCTTTGTGCCGTCGGCCTTGGAACTTATTGTCGAATATAATATACAGCCAAGATGCTTGGTGGCTGTAAGCCCAATCATAACCTGTATTTCCTCAACCTTTACTTAGTTTTTCCCAGGTTCCTCTATCAACGCACAAATGTCCCCATTTTCTATGAGTAATCGCATTTTGACTGACATGATATGAATAGTTTTCATTATGGAAATCCGTCGGACTATGACGAATGGGCCCGTCTCGGCGGGGAGGGTGCAGAAGCATGGGCATACAAGGATTTTCACAGGTACGTAGTATACTACCCTTTCAATGGTGTAGAGCGGTGTCAACGTCGTGACTCTTCAGGTACTTTCTGAGGTTCGAGAGATTCGTTCCGAACAGATCTCACCCCGGCGTTGTCGAAGGCGAACATGGTACCAACGGTCCGATTGAAGGTACTAACAAATCTTCTCAGCATTGTGCCTAGTGGTTGTCTCACCATCTGTGCCGCAGTCGGGTTTCACGGCTACCACTCGGTTTTTTCCAGGCGGTTCATTGATGCATGCAGTCATGTGGGGATACCACCTCGCGCGGACTTAAACACACACCGTGGAACATGCGGCGTAGCTAAGGTCGGTCGACATGAATCACGATAGTTCTTGTCATCCGATACTGATAACCTTCGCCATATTAAATAGCTCAGTAAGATATCTCCACAATCCTAGAAAATTAGAATTTAATACCCCATAGTGACATACATCGACTCTCGAGGTTCTCGTGTTACCACTGAATCGGCGTATCTCACGCCCATGGTCCTCTCTCGTCCAAACCTGACGGTCGCAGTGAACGCATCGGCTACGCGCGTCATCTTTGATACCACGGGGCTAAGCCCTCGAGCAGTCGGGGTTGAATTCGCCTCGTTTAGGGATGGTCCTCGCTTCCACGTCCGTGCAAAGAACGAGGTTATACTTGCGTATGTTCGATGCAGTAGAAGATAACGATCAGGCATATCACTAACGCCGCTTCCCAGAGCTGGTGCTATCCACACTCCTCATGTCAGTCCCCAGACATCCTTCCTATGTCCAAAGTTGATTCGTTTTAGGTTCTGATGCTCTCTGGAGTCGGTCCTGAAGCTCATCTAGCCGAGCTCAAGATTCCTGTCGTCGCCTCTTTACCCGGAGTCGGTGAACACTTGATGGACCATCCTGTCGTCGATGTTGCACTGGCAGAGACCAGCGGACACTCTTTGAATTTCCTCAAGCCGAAGAGTGTATGGCATCACATCCAGCGTGCAACCGCGTTTCTCACCTATTTTCTCACTGGCAAAGGGCCCCTTACCACCAATGTGAGTTGTCGTTCTTCGTTGTCATTGTTTCAATTTTAATAATTGGACCCTATAGCTCGCGGAGGCTGCTGCGTTCTTCCGTTCTGATGACCCGGTGCTTTTCGCGCCCCATAGGGCCCCTCCGCCGTCGGCAGAGGACTCAACATCTGGTTCCAACGCCCCTGATCTGGAGTTTTTCGTGACGTCTGTAGCATATACTAAGAACGGAAATGGTCATCTTCCAAACGTTGACTCTTTCGGGCTTCACATGACACTTCTCAGGTAAACCAGGATCTTGTTACAGCCAATGTGCTAGATAGCGAAATGACATTTTTCACAGGCCAACGAGCCTGGGCAACCTGTTACTCAAGTCCACAGATCCATTCGAACATCCATCTATTAACCCAAAGCAAGTTTCCTCATGTGGCCACTTACTCGCGCTAACCATTGGTACCCAGCTATCTCTCCACAGAGCATGATCTTGCTGTCCTAGAGCGCGGAATGGCCGTTCTTTCCCGCGTCATCCATACCCCGCCGCTCGCTGATATCATCGACCACACTGCGGCGGACAAACGCCTGGGAAATTGGCTGCCAGAGGCAAGCCCCAAAGAGGTTCGTGCATACGTCCGCAGCAACGTGGAGACCCTATACCATCCAACTTCCACTGCACGCATGGCCCCACAGTCTGAGGGTGGCGTAGTCGACGCGCGGCTGAGGGTACATGGCATACACGGTTTGCGGATCGTTGATGCAAGTATCTTCCCTACGATCATCTCAGGGCACACGGTGCGTTCGTTTACCATTTAGTCCTGTACTCTCCTTCAGAACCATCCGGGATTTGGTACGCCGATCAGCACTTACCTGTTGGTGAGTCCAACAGGAAATTGTTCCTCTGCCTGCTTCCCGTGATGGTACGGATGTGCTCTTACTTTCGTTCACGATATTCTTCTCAAGGGGAATTATTATGACTTACCATTGAGCACACAGGCCGCCCCAGTGATCGCGGTGGCAGAGAAAGCCGCAGAATTGATTGTCGAAGATTTAGCCCTGTCCGGTAGTATGATATGAGGCACTGGAATCCAACGTGGCTGAGCATTGTCAGCCATTACTTTCGACTTCGCTAGACGCTACTGTACAATAGTCTAAGAGGTACGAATGCTCGTAAATGGAATAAAAGTGTGTGAATAGGATTAATACGTGTGAGGGTGGCGTCTACATGAAAGATGACGCGACTCGTTACTGCATACGCTAAGGCAGAGACTGGGGTACTACTGTACGAAGGTGAAGAGTCTATAAACTAGGAACCGTACAATGATAAATCACTGCTTCCGCAGTGGGACGATATACCGATTCTGCGGATACTGGTACGACCAGGAAGAGGTCCGGGAAACTGATCCGAAGATCCGAGGGAGTAAACTAATGAACAGACACAAACACTTCATGGGCGTCGCATGGGTTTGCAAGTTGCAACACCAAAGCGTGGAGTAGATCGATACGCACGAACTGAAATGAAATGAAACCTCACAGGTATATTTCAACAAATAGTTTTCTGCGTCGCATTGCCGTCGTCAGCAACCACTAGCAATCATCCTGACAAAAAAAGCGAAGACTGTTGAATCCATTTCAGGTCATGTCCGTCTGAACGATCGTCTCTGCTAGTGTATTGAGGGTTTGTCATTTTTCGAAAACACGACTAACTTTTCGTCCATAAGACAATGCCAGATCATCCAGAATTGCGGACGGAGTCCTCGCACAGAAATAGTTCGTTGCTGGTCACCACTGGAATTTGTTTCATCTGCAGAAGACGGGTTGCGATTGAAACGGGTGCATTTCCTAGAGAAGAGAAAGAAGCACCCGCAGTATGTCACCAAAAGCGTTGATATTACCGTGACCGCCGTCGTGTTCCGGGCTATCCGTATTGTGGGTTGGAGGAAGTGCAAGAGTCAGATCGGTGAAAACAGAGAACAACAGCACCACCATAAGTTCCGTCTTGTTGATCAACGATGTCGCGTCGGATGTAGTGGTGGAAACTACTGTGCAGGTAGCTTCCGTCATTATATCGGACACGATAGAATTTACGACATCTTTGCCGAACTGTCGTTGTAACCTTTTCTGCAGGCACTGTACGTTTGACAGGGAGAAACACAACACGCCTGAACAATGGGATTCGAGTAGGAAGTGTCCCGCGCCTTTATTTGGGTGTCTGCAAACCGGGTAGCGTGGCTTGTCCACTTTCTTGAAGAATCGTGCCAAGTGCGCGTTTAGCGGAATGCGTACAGTACACAGCTGGAAGGTTTGGCCCGCGTCTGACTTCAAGCTGGGAGTCCTATGGATTGTACGACAACGAAATTGCGTGATGGGAGAGAGGGTTCGATCCGCTGTGACTCGTCGAAAGATCCCTTCTTCCATCTCTCGTCCCAGCGTTACCTTGCCGCAGATTTGTCGATCTTGAGTTTTCCTGAACTAGGGAAGGAGGGACGCCTTACTTGATCTAATTCCTTCGGTAGCGCGCTCTGCTTACCTGTCTGCCTCTTCATTATTTCCCACCCCAGCCTGCCCAGCCGTTCGGCGAGCAATTCAATTTTTTTGTGACCGCATCTTCTTTTACTGCACATCGAATGTCGTTATAAGGATAGTGAGGTCAGACAACCACACGAACTGGGAGCAATTCCCGCCAAAAACGCTGTGGCCCCCAACTCGAGCACGTTCTTTAGGTTAGGTTTCTACCACTTCGCAATAATGTGCTCAAGAAACCTCGAAAGAATATTGAAGTGGGGGAAAGTTGACATGCAAGGACTTCTGAGCGATCCTAGGCAACCCAGCTAGTCAATGCTACCGGGTGACGATCGCAAAAGAGAAAACCAAACGTAAAAAGTTATCATGTCTGTGCGATTCAGCTTCCCAATGGCATGGGGCTGCAACCAGATTTCCGCAAACCAACAGTACGAAGGAAATGCGATGGGGTCAGTGGCTGTAGAGGATCCGTACATGCGCAACATGAAGCCAGGCGTCTCAATAGTCGAATATCTATACCCTCCAATAAGGTGATGTGGCCACGTAAGACGCGAAAAGTGAGAAAGACCCGCGGAGGGAAATAGATGGCTACCCCAGGGTTCGTAAATTGGAGGACGTACCATTCGCGATCTCACATGTTGTTGGGTGGATCCCAGGACGACCTTAGTCACTTGAGTACAACAACATCGCCAATGAAACTAGGCACTCAAGGAGGTCTCTCAGTTCGTCACTCTTCCTCGGAGCAGGACTCGCCCTACTTCACAGACTACGGAAGGAACACGAGAATGTACGATACATAAACCCAGAAGAGATTGGTTGGCCACCGCAATGTCCTGTTCTCCGTGGCGAGAATGTCTGGGCGAATCAGAGCGATGCTCCGCTATAATATGACGCAACACAGACCAGGCAATTGTGGGTGGTATTCTAAGCCAACGAGTGTACGACATTTCCAAGGACATGAGACCAAGTTAAACTGCTTCGAGCCCAATAAAGTTCATTCAATGTGGTCCCTGGCGTGTTGTTGAAATCAAGGGCCCCTGAGGCTTCAAATAGAAAACGTGGCTTGCGGCTTCCATTGCATAGCAATGGGCCTCGCTGGTGGTGGCCACTACTAAACGGGGGGTAAAGTGCGGCCGGCGAGCACCTAAGAATTGTTGAGGTAAAGGTTGTTTGGCTCGAGTGTTGCAGCCCCATGCCTTCCTATCTCTCGCGGAGACAACGCCTCACCCCTATACAAGGGTAACTACAGATCAGTGGTTTGTAGGTAAAACCCGAACGCGGACATAGTAAAAGCAACGCTGCATTGCACATGGTAGAGATTATGAATCCACGTCTTATCCACGCTCAGACGAGAGATAAACTAGAAACCAAAGTCCCAGACAGTAGCATGAGAAAAGCAATCGTATCCGGCGATACAGTGAGCGGCTATACTGCACATTCGGGGTCAGTGATGTAGGGATAGATGCGTTCTCGATTTGCTCAGGCTGTCGAAGCATCAAGGGAGAAATGCCCCCGGCTTCGGGGAGCTTGGAACCCGGAATGCAGTCACGTGGATACTTTTTTGACGGCTATTAGGAGTGGACCTCTCCCCTCACTCGGGCAGCTGCAGTTGGACCTCTATCCCCCCTCTTCCCGCCCCACTGAGGCCAGGCTTGCATACCGACCCTGGAGACGTCTTGATCAACCGTTTCAGTCGTCCGCAGTGATACCAACCCTGAAGCGCCATCATGCTTCGCCTTACAGCCGCTTTCTCAATCTCCCTTGCAGTTTTCGATGTGACTTGTTATCTCCCCTTGAAGACACGCTTTTAGGTTACTTCCTTCGTCGGGTTTACATGAAAATTATTAGCTTCAACACCAAGTGCCGAACCTTCTCAACTTCGAAATTCTCCGCAGTTGCCCTCTGATCGTATAAGCCCTTATCTGACAACTTTGAATGCTTCTCGCTGAAACCTCGCTGTCACTGCCCCTCTTCTCTTCGGCTGTCGAACTCGAAATCTTTTCGGGACCTATTCTCAGGACTCAGGTATTACAAAGCCGAATTTTCAGGATGACGTAGACGCGAATGCATCCCTGGTCTACCAGTGCTGCATGTCCCCATCATTAACGAATCCTCAGCTGAATAAGCTGAGTAAGGACGAATGGTTGACACCCCCCCATTGACACATTCGCTTTGCTGTCCGAGGTGGACGTAAACTGCACGCAGTAATCGCATTTCAGCTGTGTAAGGCCCTTTGCTCAGTGCTTCGCTTGCTGGTGTATGTATGGTACACGTACGCCAGCTACAAGCCATAAATGCAGTCGATTCATTCGGCTTGTAGTTCAGGTCTATCGTTCGACCGCGGTGTCTTGCTTGTATCAGACATGCTCGTTTTTTTTTAGCTTCGGGAATACGTAGCAGAGAAGCACCGGAAGTTAATACACTGCACCTCGAGTCAGTCCCTTCTTCAAGCCACGCTGGTCTGGTATGCACGGCGCACCGGTATTTTCAGCTGTAGATGGTGGCGAGCACCGCGGAGGTGCGGAGGACTTGAAGGGCCGTCCTACACATACATAGACGTACTTCTCCGCTTGCCTCAGTTTGGCATGTGCACGTACATTTACGTTCCTCTATGCATCGGCGCTTGCTTATTCTTCCGGATACCCGTTTTAGGAGTGCTATGCACAGAACTATGCCAATACAGGTTGTACAGCAGGCGCCCATTCCCTAGATCGGTTCGAACCTCCGGAGGAAGTCACACAGGGTCTGAGACGGTGTCATCCCGAACTAAACGTTCGCACAAGGGTCGAGGGAAAATCATCGGCGATGTGGCTGTGCCGTTGACTTCCAGGGAGCCAATGGTTTGGCCGTCGTCGGCCAAAGCATCTCCTTAACGCGCCGACTGTCCCAGGCCGACTGCTGTGCAAATACAATCTTTCGATTACAGTTGGTGCGGGTCGCATAATTTGCCCCGTTCCCGTGTTTTTTTCCCTGTTTAAGCTACTCCGGAAAGTACAGGCACATTAGATGCGAGTTGGCGAGGATCACATCGAAGCCACACGACGCATCATTGGCGTCTAGTGCCACAAGGAACCAAAAAAGGCAATTGTACAATCACCTGGCAATACCTGGTTCGCTAGACCCTCACTGTCATTGGCATTCGGGGTAAATATCAGCGCAAAGAACTTGTATCTGACGGCATTTTGTTGTGACTCTATGGTATACTTCCTCTATTTTTCTCGTTGTCATCTGCCATCCTGAGTCAAAACAACTGCCTCTACCTGCAGGTCCCAATTCCAGAATAATAACGTTTCGCTTCGCACAAGCGGGCTCCTGGGACCCCACCGGTGCTTCCCAGTTGAACTCCGAGATTAGATGCATGCAGAAGACATTTGGAACGGCCATATGGTGATTGAACTTCCCTTGGACCCCTGTCCGGCGCAGGTACCATGGTTTCAAGGTCTCTGATAACCCCTCTCACAGCAGTGTGTCCATATATCAGCCGATCTTACTATCAATGGTTAGAGACAAACCGTTTGATCTGCACCGAGACACGAAAGTATTCGTAGGACACGTATCAGGGTCCCGGCCGCGCTCATTAATTTCGATTTTAGTCCAACTGCCAAAGTTCCGATGAGTCGTGATGATGTGTGCTGAACCTGAACTCTTTGTTCTGATCGTTCAAACGAGGGACACCTGTTTTTCTCGTTGTCATGGAATGTTCTCCTTGATATCTATTGTTTTCACTGACCGTTCGGACTTCGTCCAGCTCCACGATCATGGCTTCGAACCGAACTGGTGCTCTCGTCTCCCACAAACTGGCACAAAGATACTTTGTGCGGCAGCGATACGCTCATGACCCTGATTTCATGCTTCTTCCTGCGCGCCCAAACTTTAATACACTCCTATTCCCCATGCGTGTCATGATGGACCAGCGAGGTGTCGCGCTGAAGGACCCTTACTCTCGCCTTTCCCCCCCCCCCCCCCCACCCCCCCTACCCCCTGTCTAGTGCACGCACAAGTTCCTTGCAACCCATAGAACTGGTCCCGGCATCGAGTCACTACGCTATCAGAGCCCCGCAGCACTCGACCTCCTTCAAACGTCGGTTGGAGTGCCCTGCACTTTTCGCGAGTTCGTGGCTTTGCCATCTGCGAGTCATCGAATCACCCTCTCGTGGCTGTTGACCACGTTACCTCTGTGGGTGCGCACGTTTTCAACACGTTCGCCACTGCGCAAGGCCTTGCTGCCTCAGCGTGGGCATCGAACTCGCTTTTGACACGCCTCTACCATCTGGTAGGTCTCTGTACACTTTACCACAACTAAACGTCACAGTAGCGCCTGAAATTTTAAAGTACACGAACGCCAACTACAGATACCTCACACCGACGCACGATATGTACCCCGTTGGCATCATGTTTTGTACGAGATGCGGGCTCATTCACGGGGATACATCCCCAATGAGATACCGTTGTGCATGTGAACGAGGCAAATGCTACCTAGCTCAGGCTGTCAGTTTGGAAGCCCCCGAGGCACCTAAGCGGGCGACTAGATGAACAAAATAGTCGGACAAGACGGCGTGCCGCTATTGTCCCCCCGCCACACAGGTACTCCCCATGGGTCAGCGACCAGAAGACGTCATAATATTAGGACTCATAGCGACTTCCTGAGCCCGCCTGACAAAGGCTGGAAGGTCTGCCAGAACCCCCCGGAGCGGATCGCGCACTTTTCTCCGACATCGTCACTTCCGGGGTGTGTTCTGGCCGGAGGGTGGTGAACATTCCGTGCGTGCACCGGCGCTTATGACTAGAAAGAACACGAGGCGTCGAAGGTTAACTTAGTTGTCCTAGGCGACGGGTTTGTTCTCGTGAGGCTAATGACAACAAGGTTCCAAGTCCGAGAGAGACGACTATACGCACGGTGGTCTGCTCTCTAGACACGGGGCAAGAATCACTCGAAGACGACGTGCGCTTAGTTTCCTGTAAGAACAAATATCAAACCAGCGCCAATTTGTTTATGTGTACGGATGGCAGATGTAGACAGTCGAGTAACGGCATGCACGGCCAGGGTGCACCTATCCACGTTGTCCAACTCGCATGATAGTTGCGACCGAACGCATCCTAGTATTGATCGATTTCATGGCCGGCCATAATTTCTAACGCTGCGCGCCAAATCGCCAACTCTCTGGAACATTCAAACGACTCGATTCGGACTCGGAGATGATGGGAAAACAAGAAATAGGCGTCGGTGTTGTGTGTCACGGTTGCTAGGCATGACTCACAACAACACAACATGACTGGTCCGCAACCTGTATGTTAAGTAAGAGATTGTGAATCGTGATGGTCTTGTACACCGCAAGATTACGAATTCGAACCCGTCTTCCAGGATCGCCCCGCAGTTCGTTCCGAGCCTTCCCTTTAATCACGTTATATCATTACGGGGGGTGCCGACCGTACCCAGCCCACCAGTCAACCTTTGCCCTTGGGCCACGCACGCGTCTGAGCCCTGACGCTTCTCTGGCGCTTCTAGCGGCAGTTTATGCCCCAAGCGGTATACGAACACTTGAAGTTACTTGTTTTGCCGTAGACGGCATGTATGCTAGGGACCTAAGGTTCAGATCAATATCTCCCCTTCACAGAAAAAAAATAATGCCTTTTCCGTCCAATTATAGCGTTGACACCACCGTGACCCCTTCATTCCATCCACTCTACTAACCCTCGATCGCCCAACTTCGACACATTCACCGTGACACCAGGTCTTATCATCTCATCTCATCTCACGCCCCCTCTCTTTATCCTCCCAACAAGGGATCGCTTGGCTGTGGAAAGGGCAAAGGAACCAGTTAGCAGTGCCAAGTTTCGAGTCTGGCGGCGGCCGCCTCGTTCATTTTTCACACGATTTCTCACACACAATCAACTTTGTTTTTTTTTTTTTACCGTAATAATAGGATGGCGACGGAGAACCCCAGTCTCATGCTGCCTGCTCGGTCCGGTGTGCTGGTTGCTGTAGAAAAGTCAGGCAGATCTGCGGAGTTACCGACGAACAGTACCGCATTAACGGGGAAAACAAGGGATCCTGTAAAACTCAAAATAAAAATATGATTGGGGTCGTGCACCGTGTTGTTGCTGTTGTTGTTGCATACAGCACAAACACATGCGCGGTTCGGTGCCCCTGTATGGTTCAAGTTCGCTCGCCCCCCCCCCAGCAAGTTGCTTTAGCGCGCAGTTCCAGTCTAGCCTAGCCGCTTGGTTGATCCTGCCCTGCCCTGTCTGGTTTAGTTAGCCGCGCTTAGCTCTGCTGCCCGCGGCCCGCTCCGGCGTGCGGGCCAGAAATGTTGTAGGGTCATATCATGCAGGGTTGTCAGACTTTTACTGGATCGGTCCTTTTTGTTTCCTACTAGTTTACAGTACCGTAGCAGAATCCACGCGGTGCATAGCCCGCAGTCGCATCAACTGATGGAATTTGCTGTGCTCGTTAATAGGACGATGGAGGCGGCGCTGTTGCGCCCCGTAAGGACGCCATATATGTCATGGGCCCAGAGCAGCATTATCGCGTATCAGAGAGGAGGGGTCTAGTGCCGTGAAGCCACATGTGTGTTTGATGTGGCCTACTGTACTGCCAGTTGCAAGTTAGTTACGTCCGCTACACACTAGAGTCTCAATGTAACTTACTATCACAAACATGTCACTTGTTTCATTCACGGTGAGTGGATCGGTGCGTGATCCTTACATTTCTACCTGAGAGGGTTGTGTCATATTTTCTTTTCCCCGGCCGGATCTTACCAGGAAAGGTGGAGTGTGTCCGCCGAGAGCCACGGCATCGATAAAGGTTCTCTCACAGGCCCATTGCGCGTTTAAGTTAGACGCGCGCTAATTTTGCTGGGGTTCTCGGCTTTGGACTTCTATTATCAGGCAACAAATTACACCAGTACAGCATCAATCCAGTGTAAACCGTTATGCTAAATTGTGATGGTCCTGGACTAGAATTCACACACGAGGCCGCTTCGGATAGGCACAACCACCCTCAATTTATCATCTATCTACGTAGTGTCCACAGATACACACACTTTACACGATTCGGGGACAGCGTTTGTTGTTTTGTTAGCGAGGATCAGCATCAAAAGGCCACATGTTTGAGACAGAAAGCACGAACAACGAAGAGAAAAAATAGCTCAAGGAGGCAGCAAATATGACCGTAGTTGAGCACCAGGCCGGAGATCATCAAGCCGATCCATCATGTCAGAGGGGGTGATGCTGCGAAACCTTCACCCCTCCCCCCCTCCCTGGGCACCAAGCCGAAACTGGGTACCAATCTGCTCCGAGCACAGCCCGGTTTGCAGCCGCAAATGTGCGAGAGCCCATTGCGTGGTTTCTAATCGAGTTTCAGTGGCTCCGCGCGCCGCGGAGACGGGAGCACGGGAACAGCCCTGGCTTGCTGTTGAGAGTGTGATGGTATCGTTGTCTTGGTGTTGCGAGCCAGTGGTGCGGGCGGTGGACCGATGAGGCGTGACACGGTCCACGGGAGCTCGTATCGTACCTGACCTGCGAGTGCGACGTAACGCGCAATCTCGAGGTGCAGGGTCGGGTAATATGTCGTTGATGCCTTGCGTGCGATCTACATTTTTTTTTATGAGCGAGACGAATGACGTCAAAAAGGTAAAAAAAAAATTGGGGGGAGGGAAAGAAAGGTACCAGAAGGATCCGCTCAAAGCCAGAGAGGAAGAGATCTGCGTGGAGTCTATGAGCAGACAATTCGTGTTCATTCGGCAGGTTGAGGTCATAAGCAGCCTTAGCAAACGCATTCAACAAGCGGAAGTGCGTCGTCTGCGGCGCACGAGTTTAGCCATCGTGCCTTCGGAGGTATCGGATGACGTACCAGGTAGGTCATTGCTTCATATTCGACGCCGCCAGTCATACCACCTGGCGCTCGGGGCTTTTCAACGCGTGCCTCGTCGGTATCGGTTAAAACCCATATGGTGTTATTTGGGTGGCAGAAGATCCAGAAGTAATCGCGACAGATGTCGGAAAATTCCTGCAGGTACGCCTTGTAGATACGAGGGCGATGCAAGGCGTCGATGAATTCGTGCGGCGAAAGCGGAACTTCTGGAGCTTCCGCCGCTCGCGGCGCGGGAGTTAGCAAGAGGGTGCGAAGAAGAGAGTACAAGGTTCGGTGCGGATGTGGAAGCGTGATCGTACTACGAGGGGCAGTCTCCCAGACTTCCGTCCGCGGTGGGACCGATCCGATGGAAGGAAGAGACGAGGGCGGATAGAGTTCGAACAGGATCATGAGAAGATCGACGATGAGCTGCCGCGTCGCAACATCCCCTGGTTTTTTGTCGGAATAAAGCAGGGACACGAGTTGGGCAAAGGGAGTTGGGCAGGAGCTGCGCAGTGCGAAACATCCAATTTCGGAGGTGGACAGTGCCTTCAGGCATCGGAGAATCTCATGCAAGAGCTTATCGTCGTGTTGCTCCTCACTGCAGCCAAGTGTTCAAAAAAAAGCCAGAAGCTTCGTGCAGGGGCGCAGACTCACCGCCATTCGACTTCAAGTAGCTCGTTGAGTCGAGTGAGCAACGCCGAGTAGCCACCCGCTTTTAAAAAGTCCTGTGACCAACTGCATTGCAGCGCCGGCAGCGCCACTCATCAGCGCCCGATAGAAGAAGCACCAGCATCCGCCGCTCTCACCTAGCCGCTTCGTTCCGAAGAAGCAGACGGAGTTTCTTTACGACATCAACTTCGAGCTCGAGACTAGACTTGCCCGTCAGCACGCTGACGAACTGCACAGGCGAGAGCGTTTTTTGCGCAGCGCCCTTTCCGTCCTTCGCGTCGGTAAAGCCCGTGCGCGACTTTGGGCGAGCTACATCGACCGAAACGCCGCGGGAATGCTGTAGAGCGGCGGCGCCCTGAACAGCCTGAGCGGGAGATGGGTAATAATCGGAGATGGTGCCCTTGCGAGGCGACTCGATGTTGAGGGAGCTGCCGCTTTGAACACGCCGGAGGCTACGTGAGGTCCCTGGTGCGGCACTGGGCACGATAACCTGAGATGACTTCAACATTGCTGCTTTGACGGACGGCTCCATGCCAGCGAGCTTCGGACGAAGCGTGGATGGAATTTGGAGGTCATCCTACGAAACCCAACACGTGAGCAAACGCGTAGGGGGATGGGGGAATCGCACGAACCAGAAGACGGTCGAATTCACGATCTGTATTTGCGATCGGCGCCGTGTGAGGGACGTCTCCTCCCTTCTTTCGCTTTGGTTTTTCCTGAGCGGGAGCTGCAGCCTTTCCCGATTTCGCAGCGGCTGCGACCTTGCCATTCTGCGATGCCTCGGGATGTAATGCAGGAGAAGTCGGGAGATTCTCCTTGCCATTATCTACCAGTGGGGTCACAATGGTAAATTCTGGAGTTGGGACACGTCGTGGGGGAAGAATGCCCTTGAACATTGTGTGGATGAAGAATATGAACAACTCGAACGCGGCGTGGAAGCTTTGTCGGTACGCGGTTCGTGTTTGTACACGTGACCCACACGTGATCGCGGCCGAATCACTGCCGACGTGGGCCGAAATTGCAATGAGCACAATCATCGCGCGCCCGTGCTCGCGCCCATCCCGCGCCCACTCAGTAAGTCCCCCCGTCAAGACACCCCGCCCACAGTCAGAATATCTTCTTTTACAAGGTACAATCCTCCGTCGTCCTTGGGCGCTGTCGATGCCCGAGCTTCCGCGGACAGTTGGCAGCGCCCGCGCTCGCTCACGTGGCCATTTTGACCAATAACAGGGGAGAAGCATATCCCGGTCGATCGGTATATAGCAACCACAACCGCATCATGGCCTTTCTTCTCTACTCTCCCCCCAATCCTTCTCCACTTCTCCCATTCCTTCTCCTTTGCCTGCCCCTTCCTCAAGATTTGACGCTCATCCCTCGCATACATGAGCTTTTTTTGTTCTTTGCTTTCATGTGTCCACTAAACAAGTCGCTGCAATTGTGAATCTAAGCTGAGCAGCGTACATAAAATCGGGGAAAAGATACAGTAAGTCAGCGAGTTTGGAATAGCCTTCCGCAATACATAAACAGTCGCTCATGCACGTCAAATCAATTAGGGGCGCTCGCGGGCTGTCGCCGCGCGCTCGCCCAGTCCGTGGTATGGTAAATAGTGTAGTCATCGCCTCGTTTCCACGCAATCATATCATGAGAAGGGTGAGTCCCCGCTCTTGCATTACTTCGCGCCATTGAACTTCTCTCTGTCCAGTATCTCTCCGTGCCCAAACTTGCAATAAGACACCTTCGATCTGCCGAACATTTGCACTCCCGTACACGGAGGCGATATGCTGAAGGCGCTTATGGATCACATCGCGTGCCGCCGGAGCATCGGCCATGAACCCCGCGAACGCGAGAGGTAGAACCAACCCAAGGTCGAGTTTCCCCAGAGGCAAGTGTCGGAGCAAGTTCAGGATGTGGTTCACAGAACACTGAATTTCAGGTACACCTGTTGTGGACGCCCATCAGAATCATTCCTGCGAAATAGGTCCTACATCAGCGCTCACCTGGGTTGTTCCCACTCAGTACTGTATTGAGGTATAATAGTGCCGCCTCTTGCATAATCGTCGCTAGAATGCGTCGGCACGTGTCCTCGTTAACCGGCACCACGCGGTTTCCTTCGAATGCCATCGGGTCAAGCACCGTCTGCCTGATCCCGCGCTCGATCGCATTGCCTCGCATGATCAACTCGCGCGCAGAGAGCTTGCCGTCGCGCGCCTCATGAGCTTTCCAATGAGCCAGCGCGGCGATCTCGGCAAATGCGAGCAGCACCTGTTCGGTGCAGCCCACTAACAGAGGAATGTGAAGATCCCATTCTGGTGTATTGCTACCTTGCGAACTGCTCCAAATATGGCTTGACGTCCCGGTACCAGTCAGCAACCTCCGGTACAGCGCGAGGAGCCGAGGGGGCTGCTGTAACGTTACCCCCATGAAAATGTCCATGCACTGTTGGAGGCAATCAGCTCGCTGTTCAGAACCACTAGGAAATGAATGGTACAAACCATGATAACTTTTGCGGCATACGCTGCCGGAAGCGGCATGTTTATGATGAATAGGCGAGGATTTTCGTCCACATGCATTCCTGTCTGGGCCAGCCAATCGCACGCCAGTTCGAGCATCGGCGTCCATTCGGTCCCTCCTACGCTTGCATTCACACCTGCGACCACACCCCCTCGCACCGCGAGTGAGTAGCTGATTAGATGGATCGCCGCCATCGCCTCTGCTTGTGTACATCGCCCTTGACGACGGGCGGCGTCGAGCTGGTATGTCCCTTGGTTGAAGAAAAGTTGTGACTGGGTCTCATCCATGATGTGGGTATTGGTATCAGGTAATGACGCCCGGCGCTGCGCCTTTGCATATTGCCTACTCGCAATTGCACACAGAGCGTCTGACAATGCACCCGCACTCATCGGGTCGCGCGTAACGATCTAGGTTCATCTGACGTCAGGAAATAACAGGGTTTAAATATGGGTAGGCACTCACGGCTTGTATAGCGCCTAGGGCAACCTTACATGTGAATAAAAACTGCAAACCGCGCACATGGTTGAAGTAATACGCGATATGCTCGCGCTTTACTGTCGTATCTTGGTCCGCGAGTCCTACGGGCTGCATCGCCCACTGGAAACCCGTGCCCGCTCCTGGGATGTTACTGAAGTTCTCTGGTGGCAAGCACGGTGGCCCGCCGCCATCGGCTACCCCCGCAAGACCCGGCGAAGTGGGGGGTACCAGAATATTGGAGAGCTCATATAAGTCGCCCTGTACCCAAGTATCGGAGAAGGGAGAGGAAGCAACCGATGGCGACGGGATTGGCGTATTGCCTGTTACGTCGCGGGTGAAATGTCAGGTAAGCGAATTCAGACTAAGTGATCTTTAGTTTTTCCTTACCTGGGAGGGATGGCATACCTGAAGGGAAGGAAAATTCGAATTGTTGGGGGTCATCAAATGGGAACGAGAACGACCCGCGTTCGCTGCCAGCTCGGCTCGTATTCGCGCCGCTAACGCTCGCTTTGCCTACGATACTAGCCTGACTGGAGGAGCCAGCGGAGAGAGAGGTACGTGGCTGCCCTCGAATGAGCCCCAGCCGCAATAAGTGAGTCTTAATCTCCATCTTGTAATTTTGGACCGCTTCCTTATCCTGTACATTTAGTGCCGACGATGAGTCAGCCACGGTAATCTATCGGGCTGACCGGGAGGTCGGCGATCGTGGAAAACACGCACCCGCATCCAGTCTGGCCGTCGTGGGCCCCAGCCTAAACAGTTGAGTTGCAGACGTCGGCACGTACGGCACGAGTCGCCTTCTTCGCGCTGCTCATCGCATTTCTACAAAACAGGAAAAGGATAAAGGGATGCGGTGGGAGGAAGAACGGAGGAGGAGGAAGGGGGGGGATTGGCGAGGGGGAGAGCCGATCGTGGCGCAGTTGGGACGAAGCGAGTAAGGGACGAACGAAAGACGGGCGGGAAAAGCGGACCGGTGAGTTAGCAATCAGCATATGCAAAGGCGCAGTGACGCGCTAACGATGAGCACATACTTTTCGTCGTAGACGGCACGTCCTAATGGAGAAAAAAGGCCATCAGAGACTTAGTAACAAACGCGCCAATGATGTAAAGACTATGGGACGACACGCACCAGCAACCGCCCCTCCCAGCAGCGGAGACGGACTTCTGAGGGTCTAGTGAGTGTCGGTGTTGGAACGACGGACGGGTGGAGGTGGATGAGGGGGAGTGACCACCGTCTGAGGCGGCGGGTTCGGAGAGAGGGATGATCGCTGGGGAAGTCTCTACGGAGGACTGAAAGTCGGATGGGGAGGAGTTTTCGGGATTATTGTGGGAATCGTCTGGTATGGGAGAGTGTGTCATTGGTACCGAGGGAAGAAGGACGTTATTGTAGGGGGGGAGAGAGGAGAGAGGGAAGAGAAAAAGAAGCAAAAAGAAAACGAACAGGTGAAGGCAAAGTGAGTTGGAGAGTTGGGGGAGGATGGTTATGAGGGAGACATGCGAGATTGTTTGCGAGATTGATCTCTTTTACGATCTTTGGACAGGGCCCAGCACTGGCTGGTGAAATAAACGAGACGGAACTGAAGGGAATCTTGCCTCATCCCAAATCGGCAGGCCGGTGTGAGCCTTGGGATTTCCCCGGACCAGGACACGAGACCATTCCTGATTCGTTCCACCAGCTCGGTCCGTTCGATTCGACTCGGTTCGCCCCCCTCTGTCTCGTCGCCATGGTCCATTGCCGCTGAGTTTTGCTCAACTAATCTCTCCTGATCTCGCTTTCAGTGCGGCCGATTATGCCCCTCCATCTCCGTCGTACTTTCGTCCCCTCCGATCACCTTTATTACTTCCGTTCGCTTGGCTCCCTTTCCCCTCCTCACCTTTCCTCTCTCTCTCACACGTCGCGTCGGGTCGACACTATGACCCCTCCGCTCCCTCGTACTTGCGGAAAGTCCGATGCCCTTTCCATCTCTCCGCGCTTCCTCGCCCCCCTTCCCCGGTGGCCCGATCACTTGTGTGTCATCACCACCCCCGTCCCTCTCCCCCATCAAAATTTGCCACTACCTCTTCGTTCCAGGACATCCGCCATCTGACTCCTATGTGCTACAGGACTGTACCCGCTCTGAGGCTCTGTTCGCTCGGCGACGCAACATGCCTGCCCCATCTATCGCGACCCTTCGCCACTATCCGGGAGTGGCGCGCCTCTCCTGCTTGTCGTCGTCTTGATAATAATACGGTGTGGCTCTGATTCAGCGGTCGGAGTTCCTCCCCGATTGTTCCACATGGTTGCCCCCCCCCCCCCCCCCTTCCACATCATATGTATTTCATAATTTGCACGCTCTTCACACAAAAATTGATACGTTGTCATATTTTTACGCTGTACCAGTACTTGCTATGACTACGATGCAATTACCCCAAACTCGAAGGTAAAAAAAAACAAGGCTGTGTGTGAGATGAACAGATTGCCAGATAGATAGCCCGATATGAGCAAACGCGCATGCACTATTTTTGGTAGTTTCAACAGGAAAAGAAGCCCTCCTTGCGGACCCCCCTGACTCGTGCCGCACCGCTATTGCACTGCTGCCCCTGGTGCAGACAATGGGGGGAAAACGCTTGGCCCATCTATCCATCCGCGATCTTGCGTACAGCAGGAGGGCGTGGTGCCCCTCCCTACCCTCCGATCGAGCGCTATACTCGAACGTTCATCAAAAAGGTCACATCAGTTGTCTCGTACACCGCACATGTAACGACTATTGGACCAGCGTCTGCATCATCTACCATCATTTTTCACGTTCATGCTTTGATTAAGACTACATACATGTATTGCAGACAACCGTGAGAGATAGAGGGAAAGGTACCCCATGTGAGTGTGAGTTGAACAAAGCGAAGAGAGAGAGAGAAAGAGCAAGCACGATAGCGAGAAGAGCGGGAAATAATAAGGGACTCGGATTGTTTATTTCGTTTTCATGCGCTTTCGGTTTTTTTTGTTTTCGACCCTTTTTTCGTTCCTTTTCTGTCCAAATTAAAAATCGCCTCAGAGGTGAAGGGGGGAATGCCGCGCCGCCGCCGCCGTCGCCCCAGAACCAAGGGGGGGAAGCGAAGGATCCCCCCTGCGAATCACGGGCACTGCCCGCAATCCTCAGGGGCGCCAAGGCACGCGAGAACACCAGAAGGCAGTCAGATTGCGTTCTTGGCCATCGTCCGAGTTACCCCACCGGCGAAACGGAAAAACGCAGATTGCGGAGAGAGCGCGCACGAGAGGCACGCAGAGGATGAAAGGCGAAACAAAGGGGGGTAATGAGGATTGGGGAGGGGAGGGGGGGGACGGAGATAGAGGAGATAGTCGTTTTCGAGGACCTGTGCTGCTTGCTGAATGGGGGGGAAACGGCCAGTAGGGGGGGTGAAAGAGCAGGCTTGATCTCTCTTCCTTCCCTCCCCCCCCTCTTCCTCATACGAGCAACAGCGACTCGCCTCCAAACTGCTGCATCGCGTCTCGCCAGCTGAGCGATGAGCCGCCGCCGCCACCAGCGGACGCCGCGGCGCGGCGGCTCCAGACCTGCTCCATGACCGAGCGCGCCTCTGCGCAGTTGCCGACGCCCTCTGCCTGCTCCTCGTCGAGCCTTCGTAGGAGGAACTGGCGTTCTGCATAGTCGTCCGTAAGGCACCCACAGAGGCATATCCCGAACACGACGCTACGCAGCACCGAGCGCGACACGTTGCTCTGCCCGAGGCCCTCTTGTTGCTGCTGCTGCTGCTGCTGCGGGACATGCCCCCCTGCGGGCACCCGCCGCAGGCACTCGATCGTGTCCCGCACCCCGTCGCGGATCTCGGGGCACCCGGGGTACTCGCCCGACAGCACAGAGTGCAGGTACACGCGCGCCGTCGCGCGGAAGATGTCCGCCGTCAGGCGCCGCTTCTCCGCGAGCTCGGCGTCCGCCGCCCCCGCGCCATACAGCCCAGCGGCACCAGGGCTGCCGTCGCCGCCGCCGGCGACCCCGCTGAGCGACGGGTGCGCCGGCGTCGGCGACGGGTGCACGAGGCACTCCGACTCGATCGTGCGTCCGCGGTCGACGAGCTCGGGTACACTGAGCGTGCCCTGCCGCGCGTGTGTTTCCTTCCAGCACGCGAGCGCCGAGATCTCAGCGATGGCGAGCGCGGTCGAGTTCTCGCAGCCCATGACGCTCATCATCGACAGCTGCCGCGAGCCACCACCGCCTGCCACCTGCCGTTCGCCTCGATGTAGGCGCCGCGGCGGGACGACCAGAACTTGCGGTAGATGGAGAGGAAGCGCGGCGTCTGCAGACGCGTGGTGGACGCGAGAATGTCGAACCAGAACGTCGTCTTGATGATGAACTGCTGCGAGTCCGAGCAGCGCATGATGGTCTCTGCGGGGTCCCCGCCCGCGTGCAGCACGTTCCAGACCCAGTCGGCGGCAACGGAGAGGAACTCCTGCCACGCCCCACGCCCACCGCGAAAGAGGAACGCCGAGACGACGAACAGGCCCGCCAACGCCTCCCCTTCCGTGTACCCGGCCGCCGCGGACGTGCGCAGGTTCGTGCAGATGCGTTTGTACGTCTTGCTGTAGTCCGTCGACGCGTCGTTCTGCAGCACGAGTGCGTCCGTCATCGCTGCTGCCGCCGCCGCCGGGAAGTGATGGTGCCCGTGCCGTAGCGACTCACGGTGCAATGACGCAAGCAAACAGACAGCGTCGCGCACCGCTGGGTTCTCCTGTACGGTGCGAACGATAAACTCGGCTATGGACGTGTCGGCTAAGAGATACTGTCTCCGTAGGACATGGTCCAGATAATGCCTCACTAATCCACTTTGGTGGGACGACATGAACGGCGCAATGTTCTGGCTAAGACTCGAAGACTCAACATAGTAACCAGTTGAATGTAATTGTTCGGTTTCATTGTTGTTATTGTATTCGTCCTCTTCGAACACATATTGTTGATGATATGAAGGCGAGAGAGTGCTCGAGAAGTGGGACGTTGACGGTGGTGCTTGAGCAGGCACCTGAGCTATAGGCAGCTGTGTCTGTGGTGGAGGCGGTGGAGCTGGAACAGGTGGAGGAGGAGGGACTGGAGGCGCGGAATAAGAAGGATAGGGATTTTGATTACTATGATGCCCTGCCAAACCAAGGAAGGGGCATTGAGTACTGTACAAGGTACATAGTTCAATAACGGTACGGATTCTTACAAGACTGAGACATGGGAGAGACTAAGGAGGTAGGGGGCGGTGGGAGTATATTACTCGACGTGGGCGGAGGCGAAAAGGGCAGAATGAGCTCCGAGTTCATTCCTTCTCGCGCATCAGCCGACATGTCCGGAAGGGCATGGTAAGCTGGTGGAAGACGTGGGAGGTTCAACGGAGACGACTCCCTCGCGGACGAGAACGACATACGCTGCTGAGAAGAATAGCCGGGGTGTGAGTGCTGAGCAGCGAGAGAAATGGAAGGGTAATGTGGATCGTGACGAAGACTGGAGATGTTGTGGCCGCTATGTCGGCGGTCCTCGCTCGAGTCAATGGATAGGGCCGGGGAGTGAGGACTGGAAGTGTCAGATCGGCCGTGGTCTGTGACGAGGACGAGCATGCCCTCTTGATCAGAAGTGCGGGTTCCGGAGCCAGAGTGGCCCTTGATCATGCCCTGCGCTGCCAAAAAGTCTTTGATCTTCTCACGGAACATGGTGACGTTATTATTCTCCTGTGAAGCGAAGATCAGAGACCGTGGCACCCGACGTCGCTTTGCGGCGAGTGCGTACCTTGAGCCAGTCGGGGCGCTTCTGCCCAAAGCCAAGGCACTGGAGACGAAGACGGATGCATGTTTCGCAGCGGCCCTCTGCGTTTGGCCGTTCATCACATTTCTAGAGGAGGAAGATTAGACGCGTCTACGAGTAGAACGGAAGCATATTTACCTTGCGACGGATTCTGCACGTGTAGCAGCCCGACTTGGCGCGCACCGCGCCTTTTGCTTTGGGCGCTCCGGCCTTCTTAGGCTGGTGCTGCTTTGGGGGAGCAGGCGCGATTGATCTCCGTGGGGAGGAGGGAGAGTCGTGCATAGCCACGGAAGAGAGTAGGTGCAACAGGTTGACTAAGATTGAGGATAACTTGGGGAAAGGTTGTGAGTGGGAGGAGTGGACCTATAAAGGATGGGAGGGGAACTAGGAGAGGGCGACGGAGGGCTGAGAAGGAACGGAAGCGCTTGTTATAAGCGTTTGCCGGGGGTGCGAAGTGGACCGTAGTGCGGCGAATGCTCACATAATACAAGTCAATGTCGAAAGGTCCAAAGGCGATACTAGTTACGTGTTCGATATCAGGGACCCCTGCTACCCCCACGTCTCAGCAGATCTCTCCCTTCCCTTAACGACCTTGATCCTATTCATTTCCTTCCCTCTCCTTTCTTTTCAACTCAGAACACATCACCCCCCTCGCCTCCTCCCCCCAGTTCACACTATCACCCTATCCGATATTTGACAAAATACTACTACAACTAGGGTCGACACAGCCACGTACGATATCAGTGCCTCGGTACTCAGGCCACGCCGGCGTCTAATCTATGCTCGCGGCACTTTAATTCACTTGTGGTTATTTACGGCTAGCCGCTCAGATCGGAAAGGCACAAATCGACCCGCTCCCTCGGTTCCCCACTTCCTTTTAAGGACCACGCTTTCCTCCAATCCTCCCACCCTCTTGGTCGCTCCCTTTCCCCTTCCTCCCCGTCCTCACCCTCCCCTCTCACAGCGGCGTCTGTCTTGTCCCGTCAGCACTCGCACATCCCCCGATCCCTACTGATCCCCTCCACTCCGCCACGGGAAACCCATTAGCCCATCATCCCGGCATTTAAACACACCGGTCTGCTTCTGTCCCATACCCATGGCCCCACTTCCCGATATGGTTATACCTAGAGCTGCAAAAGCTTCCGCGCTTGTCGCAACCCCCCCCTCGTTTCGAGCCTCTGCTAATCCTCAGTCATCAACTCTGTCTGTAACCCAATATACCATTCACTTATCATGAATGGAAGCGCCTCGTCTCACCTAATCTTGATTACTCCTCATACAGTCAGCCAAACATCTATCATAAACCCTTACTTGTCAGCATCATCATGATGCCCCTACCAACACCAACCCACCTCCCTTTGGTCGCTTTACCCTCCCCTCACAAAGTAATCATATGTCATTAAATAATATCAATGCTATGAATGGTCGGACGAATGGTGGAGAGCACACCAGTTGATGTGTGTGCTTTGTTCCGAACAGGCGATACATCATGAAAGCGATTTTTTTCTATAGGTAGCATGTGCAGTGCAAGTGAGAGTGAGAGCAGAGGGGGGGAATCCATGCAGGAAAAGTAGAAAAAAAGAAAAGAAAGAGGGGAATCAGAAGCGCGCGTGCGTGGTGACTTGTCAGGCGGCGAGGTTGAAAAAGGCTCTTGCCCTTCCCTCTCATCAAGAGACGCTCTCCTCGGCAATCGGGGCCGTCCCAGGTGCGAACACCCCCGCACCGCTGCCGCTGATGCTAATCTTGCGCGGCGGCGCCTCTCGTCTGTTTTTCATTCCCCCTCCCGATCCCGATCCGGCAACCATCTGCACAAGGCCTTGATCGATCCCTCCAGATTTCGGCGCCGGCGTGCCTAGTATGTCCCCCGGCACAACGCCAGCGCCAGACCTCCGCGCGATGAGCGCACGGACTGCGCTAAGCCATTGAATCTCTTCCTCCTCGCTTGGAGCACACAGCACCAACGTCCGCTTCGTTGTCACTATCTTGAATGTGTGCTTCAGCAACGTGTGGTCCGCCTCATCCGATCCCCCTCGCGAGTGTGATGGTGGCGCAGTGGCAGGAGGGACATCGTATTCAAATGCGTCCAGGATCTGTGAGAGCGGTATCTGTCGGTGCATCTTCGTGTCCTGTCCGACTTGCTCGTCAGCGTGCCGAAAAAACAAAAGACCCACACCGATCACCGGCAAGGCTTTGCTTGTTTGCTTTGCTCACCATGTGGCTGCCAGCATACATCAGCATTTCACCATTCAACATGAACCACCTCTTGCGCCAGTTTCTTCGCTTCCCCATCTTGGTGATATAGCCGTTCATGACGACTTTCGATGCATCGGGCGGCCCGCCGATCCTGGGTGACGAGGATGCTGCGCCGGGCACAGACGGCGGCGTGGTGAACATCATGCGCTGCGTATTCGGCGATGCGTCCTCCGATTCAGATGAAGTCACCGCGTGCGGCATGCGCGAGGGGGGCGATGGCGTGACGGTGGCAAGGGAGGAGTGCCCTGGGATCGGGATCGGGGGGGACGACGCTGGCACGGGGCCCGCAGCGCCGGGCGCCGGCGCGGCCGAGGCGAGCTGCGCCTCCCTCGCGGCACGGATGGCCGCGACCCACGCCTTGGCGTCCTGCTGCGACTCGGCCTGCAGGTAGTAGGTGCGCGTGGCAGTCACGACGCCGAAGGTGTGCTCGCGCCGCTTGAGCGTGACCGGGGTGCATGCGTGCACGTCCTGCAGGTCGAGCAGGCGGTGCAGCTGGTACTCGGCCGACGTCTTGTAGTACGCAAGGTGCGCCGAGCGTAGCACGAACCATCGCCGCTTCCATGTCTAAGCGAGCGCCCGCCGTCGTCCGAATCTGCCTTTGCAAATTTATTTTTATTTTTATGACGCACCTTGCGCCGTTCGCCCTTCTTCCACAGATACCCCGCGCGGAGGTCGCTCTCGCCGGCGGCGTGTGGAGCGTCGGCCGTGCGCCACGCACCGGTGTCTTCTTCTTCTTCGTCGTCTTCAGAGTCCTCGCCTGCCCGTCGACGCTCTACGATGGCGGAGAGCGGCGGGAGCACCGAGCCAGACGCAGCGGCAACGTGTTCGGGAGAATCGGAATCCGATTCGGTCCCAGAGACGGGAATACCAGAATGCGACGCGGCCTAGACCAAAAAAAGATGGGATTCCTCTGGCTGGCGGGAAGCGCCACCCCAACCCAGCAACCACTCTCACCTTGGGTTTTATGGCCGAGTGAATCGAGAGCTTGCGGCTCACTTCTTGTGGCGTCGGAGGTGCTGCTGACTGCGCCATCTCTGGTCACTTTGTGTTGTTTGTGTTGAAATATTTTAAAAGATCGTGAATGGCGTCGGTGGCGAGCTTGACGATGAGGGGGAGTTTGGGAGGTTGAGCGGCCCAATGGAAGGTCACACTCGTGACCGTATCGTGATGGTAACGCATAACACGCCAATCGACACAGAGTCCGAGAAGGCCGCCGTGGTCTATCCACTGACACCCTTCCTTCGAGCCACCTCCACCAGAATTCCGCGCATCGGACCAATCGTACACAACGGAATGAGAGAACGTTCAGTTGGTCGTTGTTCTTTTTTTTCAAGCTCGATGGGGCGAGGCGGTTTCCAGAAGGAACCCTTTCTTACCACACCTCTCTAGAACAATTATAGACAGCACCGTACGAGTTTGTACGGCGGCCGTGACGAAATAGGACTGGTGTCCGGCATGATTACATAACATCCCTTCTACGCAGCGACTTACCGCCTGTCGCTTGACACCTGACACCCAAGTCTGGATCAACGCAACCTTCCTCCCCTGGTTCAAATTATCATCCACTATTTATTATTCGGCTCGTATCTCACCCACGCGGTTTGTCTTCGCCGTCCATCCCTGCAGCTCTTTTTTGCCGACGGAGGGTGCTGTATACGGCGCGGCCGTGCCGGGATACCGTGGGGAAAGTCGTATCAGAACTTTGGGCACCAATCGGGTGGGTAGCTAGATCCTGCAAGGCGTAAGCGCCTTCCCGAAGTTGCCAGATATCATCGAAGCTGGTGGGGAGGGCGTTAAAGGGGCGTTGCGTACTGTCGGCCGTTGGAGTCCTGTCATGGACGGCACCGTCCCGACGGCGCGGGCCCCGAGAAACCGCGCTTGTCTCCCCTCAGCAAGGAAGAAAGAGGAGTATTTGATCACGTCGGGTTTCTCGCTCGTTGACACGAACGAACGGTGGGGGCTGATTCTGAAACAACTGATGCTGGTGCCACTAGAACTTTCATCTGTGCTTGCGGGGATGTAGACGTGGAAAGCCTAAATGGGCGCTGGTTTTCCCAAAAGTACAATTGCTCCGGGGGGGTGGAAGCTCGAGCGTCTGAAACACCATCACATCCTTGTTCTGTTCTGTTTGTTTACTCGTGAGATGTTCTGATTGCCATCTCGGCACACCTGAATTTATCGCGAGGAGAAGACCAACACCCCAGACGTCCCGGTGTGGCTGGAAGTCGATAATCCCGAAGGGAAAAAGCCCCTTCAGGAAGGAGAATAAGGGCGATAGGCAAAGCCTTGCGTCCTCGTGACCGGCTCCCGATGTCGGGCGCCTGCGCCGAGTCATCTCTCAATGGCGCTAAATTTGATGAGGTGTCCATGATATCCCGGAGGGTGGAGCTCGAAGCTTGAATGTGGAAGAAAAGGGAACATGTCTCAAAAACATCAGGTCGCACTGGGAAGACGCCACGCTAAGCTAGAAGACAGCCCTCTTATTAACCGTTATACCTTCTCTGGCGCGAATGATTGCATTACAACGGCGTTCCTGGCATCATCATGATCTTTGCATTTGTTCACAGCCGCAGTCAGGCGTAGCAACGGGAGACAGACGGGGAAAGAAAGAGGGAAAAGAAGCGCGCGGCGATGCATACAGTACTGCGCTCCCACTGTACTGTGCCCCTGGACTTGGCCTTCAGGCTTGCTCCGATCGATCGATTTCAAGATGGTCTCGATATGGGGGCGCAGATTCTTGTCAGCGAAGCCTGTCGACGAATAGAAGGGGGGGGGGGGGGAGGGGGAGGGGAAGATGACAAAACTGACAACGACAACACGTACAACACGCATGACAGCTGCGCACACACGCATTCAGGGAAGCGGCGACGTCGGCAGTATAGCGCCCGCCGCACGATCGCGAGGAAACAAAGACGTTGATCATATTTGCACCACTCATTTTACGCCTAGCAACAACAATGCATTTGAGAACAAGGAACCAGACTACGAAAAGGCACATAAAAAAAAAAAACGACGGCGGGGTTCCATACCAGCAAATCCGTGGCTATCGTCACACGGTTCCACAAACAGCTGTTGCGTCGCCCCACCGATAGAATTTGTCAACTAGCACAGTAATTGTTGGAAATGCACGCGGTGCCCGTAAGATCCGAGAAAGAAATTGCCCACGAAGGGGAGGGGGACGAATCCCAGTGACAGGTCGGCATGTTAACAAAACAAGTGCGATATTGATCAGTGTTTACGTTATGGATGGAAAAACAAAAGCACAGCCAAGCACCACACTGCGACCGCACGGCTGGCCAAGGAAGGACAGTACATCGTGTTCGGCACGAGATAGGGACACCAGATAAAACAGGATTCAGTTCGATAGGGACCATCCTAAGCGAGATAGGTGCACTGGAGCCCTACAGTCCTCAATTCAATCCGAACCGGAGTGATATTGTGCGAGTCGACGTGAAGGAGGGAGCAGGGGGAAAGCAAGGCAGACAGGACGAGGACATGCTCGCAAGCATCGTAACCCCTATCAGGTTCTCTCTGCGCAGCACCCAGACGACTGACGTGTGGGTCCAAGAAAAAAAAAAACATGCGCCAGAGAACAGTCAAAGATATATGTTGTGCCTGTGGAGGGGGAGAGGGAGAGAACACGATGCAGACAGATGGGGACAAATTGTGTCGGAAATTCGCGGAAATATATCACCATGATACATTTGTTTTTTTATGTTCTAATGACAATCGGCATTAGCACGGAACGACTAGACGACCTGCTCTGCGAACCCTTTCCGCTATCTACGTATCGTTATTCATTTCTCCCACACACATGCCAGGGTCTTCTTCTCTTGTCGTTCGTCTCCTCGGAAGAAGGGATTCAGAGTGGAGGTAGAAAGCTTTTCCGATTGAGGCCTAGCCCCCGGTGAAGCTCGACTTGCATCACTTGAAGCCTGAAGCACCGGCACGAGGCCACACAATTACTTGAGCCGAGATCACACACCTACAGGAACCGAAGGAAGTGGGATGAGTCCCCTTGAGTCATCCGGTCGGCCTCATACCTAACGGCAGGCCGAACTTGCTTAGAGGTGATGGAGTGCTGAGCGAGAGAGCTTTTCAAGCAAGCACATTATCAGACAAAGACAGGCGCGCGGGGCCGGGATGGATGATGCACCGAGAAGCACGGCTCAAACACGCTCGCGGGGGACCAGGATGATCGACAACGAGCGCGCACTGGGCTGCCCCGGGTCCGCGGCTGACACTGACCCTCCGCGGCGCGAGCGCTATCTGGCGAAGGTGGGCGTATGAGGGCGCAAGTGTTATTCGTTTTGTTTGTTTTTTTTTCACTCGATTTGCAAAACAAAAAACGAAAACAAAAACAAAAACAAAAAACACGATGACGAGTGTTTTTGCACATCAAAAAGTGGGTTGAACGATCGCTGCTGGTCCGTGCGGTGCGTTTAGAGGTTGGTTTTCCCGATCGGACCATTTCGGACCGGGAGGCGTGCCCGCACTCTTCGGGTCGAGGTCTGCCTCTGCCTACCATCGATTGATTATCAACATCAGACAACGCACGATCGTCTCTGAACCGCCATGTCCAAAGGGAAATTCGAGAAAGCTGTCGAGATTGTACGGTCCCTTCCAAAGGATGGACCCATCAAGCCCTCGCAAGACGACCAACTCTATGTACGCACCCCCACCTGTTTACTTACGTACCTCGACCCGCTATGGCTAAACCGCCTTCGTCGCATTCACCTAGTTCTATTCTTACTACAAGCAAGGCGAGCACTTCATTCTTCTAGATAGATGATACCACCCTAATTTCGCAACCGCCGTCTGATCTAGCCACTGAAGGCGATGTGAACACCGCGAGACCCGGTATGCTAGACTTTACGGGCAAGGCCAAATGGTGCGATCGCCAACTGGAAGCCACGCTACTAACTCACTGACTGATACCCCCCCCTTTGGTCTGTCACATTTATTCGTTTCCCTAACAGGGATGCTTGGAATGAGCGGAAGGGAGTTTCGAAGGAAGAGGCATATAGCAAATACGTCGAGAAGCTCATCGCCGTGCGTTGCTCATGTGCTCCCTCACATCCAGATGTCACCATCTTAACATTCAACACCAGATTCTCGAAGCCGCGGGGACGGACGAGGCCAAAGGATACATAGCACAGATCCAGGCAGCCTGATCTGCTCAATCGCAGATGTGCTCAGCAGCGAGGTTATAAGTGCCAGGGCAGGAGGGCTGTTGAACCATTCTGTGTGTATGTGCGTTTTCTTGTGCACCCCGTCACGAGTCGGAGTCGTCGTCGTTGTGTAATTATATCATTCCTTGGGTCCTTTTGGTCACCCATGTTTCTCGCTTTGCCGCGCACGCCACCTCCCGGGTCGCCCTTCAAGTAGAGTGCACGGTTCATGCATGGGGGGGGCGCTACTTTTACGCTTTGACGCGCAAAGGAAAACAGCTGGAGAGGCGCCCATGTCCCACTCGTGTTCTACGTCCGATGGGTCCTGAAATCCTTTCACAAGTTTTACGGTTCTGTGATGGGTTACCGGGTGGCGAGCGACGAACGGGGAGTGGACCGCGCCCTGATAACTATAACTGTTCATAGCGAAACGAACTTCACTCAATGGCCGCACACACATTCACATTCGTCCTAAATGAACGAGCGAATGAACTCTACGTACGGTACGGTACGCACGCACGCAGCGTGCCACGCATGGAATGACGGAAGAGAAGGAATGGACGTGAGCGATCCAGACGTCCATGCACAGCCGACAGGCACTAGTATACAGCAGAGTTCCCAAAAAATGATGAACGACAAAAAGAGAAGGTTCCATAACGCCCTCACCCTATTATAATAAAACTGCGATGGAGCAAAGCCCACAGCGGGAAAAAAAAAAAAAAAAGAAAGAAAGAAAAAAGGGAACGTTCCAGCGAGTCACTTATGACTCTTGACGAATGTTCCTTCCCCCCTTCTGACGACAACGGGCTCACCCCCCTTTGGCTGGTCGTGCCACTCAAGTCCGAGCATGCCGGGCGCTTATGAGCGAGATGGACGATAAGGTGAAAGGGTTCCCGGGGGCCCTGTCCGACTCAGACTAAAGCCAAGAGGGAGGAATCAGACTGCGCAATTGCTTCCCTTTTCGACGTTCACACACCTATAAACACCGGGGGTGTACGGGCGGCGGCGGCGGGAAGCAGCTAATGTATCTTACCAAATTACTTATTTTTGGGGAAACGCGGAATGGGACCGGAACAGTACAGTAGAAGAAACAGAACAGATAATCGAAGCGAAGCGAACTTGAAGCGCGCATAAAACGCAAAAGCAAACAAACAAAACAAACACGGGGCCACGTTCCCATGACCAAAAAAACCCTCCCCCCCTTCCGCAACCCATACATACTGTAAGCCATCCGGCAGTATGTCTACCGTAGCGCCAGCACAACCTATAAGCCAATCTGCCAGCCAATCGGGTGGGTACGAGCCCGAGCGTCCAGAACCACCCCAGAACCAAAACCAAGGAAAAAAAAGAAAGTTCGACGGCGGCGGCGGCGGCGAAAGGTGGAGGGGAGGGGAGGGGGAGGAGGAGATCCCTCTGCCTCGTGCCAAAGGCGGTTCAATTATTATCTATTATTTTTTTTTTTTGCGTTCCTTGCCTGCCTGCAGGCGGGTGCCACGGGACCGGGGCGGATGGTCAGATGAGTAGAAGATGTGTGATATCGAGAGAGGAGGGTTTGTTGTTTTTTTTTGGTTTTGGGTTTCCACGTGTTCGGTTCTTCGCTGTCGTCGAGGGACGAGAGAATTTTTTTTTTTTTTTGGCATACTGGGCGAGGCTGGGCGAGGCGAGGAGGGTCCAGGGATGGGGGGGGGGGATGGGGGATAGGGACGGAGCAGGGGGGGAACCTGCATGTTGCCCTGCCTTGCTTTGCCTTGCCTTGCCCCCTGTCAGAATGCATCTATCACGTCAAGTGCCAAAGTGGCATACAATGGACGGGTGGGGCTAGATAGAGAAAGATAAGAACGGTCATGCGCCTGCGCGTGAACCACTTAACCGCGTCGGTTCCAGGTAGGTAGGTAGGTAGGTTTTGAAATGCTTCTCTATGTTTTTTTCTTACACGTTGAGCTATCTCATCATCATCATCATCACGACGGGGTACGCAACGCATCGGTGGTGCGCGGCGAGTGTGTGTAGCATCACGCATCATGTTACGCAGCACATCTGACATATCTTTACACAATGGCGGCCCCAAACCCGGAAGCACCGATCGAAAAGTGGGGAAGGGTCCAGCTGCTACAGGTGAGAATAAAGCGCCGGAGCATGCGAAGGGTGTATGGAACGTTTTAGACGCCCATGGCAATAGAGTTGCGGACGTGTAAAAATGGCGGCGACTGAGACAATCGTTCTTTGGGGGGTGTCTTGTGATTCATGACGGAGTTACTCTACACGCAAAAAGGGAAAAGCCAACCAGGCCAGAATGGATACACGCACATCAAGTGTGTGCCGGTCATCATAAACACAGAGGTATACAAATAAAGGATGAGTAAAGAAAGGAAGCACAATTCATCTCAATCATCGTAAAGTGGGTCGTAAATGATACATCCGCAGGGGACCCCAAAGATCCGGTCCGCAATTATATCCAGAGTTGTGTAAATGTATAGTCGGTCAATATAGTAGCACCTGCTCGACCCTGCATCAGTAGCGCCTCCGCAGTCCATGGAGACCAGGAAAGGAAGCCCAAGCCGAACGCCCCGTGCCCGGTGCCACGATCTGCCTCGTGTCTTCAAGCCCCGACCGAAGAAGTGAGCGCTACGCGCGATCTATCAGACCCGCGGCTCTCGCTCCAGTCCACCGTCAGGATTCGCGACGAAGAGCGACGCCCGCGGCACGAGCCCATAGCGCACCACAGGCCGTGGCGTCGTGCGCTCCTCCCGCCGACGCGTGTTCGTGGGCGGCGGCGGCACCTCGCCGTCCCGCGACATGCGTCGTTCGAACGCCCGCACGCGCTCCGAGACTCCAGGCGAGTGTGGGCCACTGGCTGGAGGTACGCGTGGACGCGCGGTGGCTGATGGCTCGGGATCACTTAGCTCGTGTGGGGATGTGCTGGTTGGTGGAGTGGGCGTCGGTGGCAGCTCAGACGAGCTCTCCGTACGTGTCGAGCTATACGAGGGCTCTCCCCGCACGAACAGTGCCCGCAACGGACTGCTGCCAAAAGACGACGGTGGCGACGTGCTCTGCCCGGGGCCACCCGCGACGCCAAACTCGTCGTCGGTAAAGGGAGTCGTCTGGGTGGTGAACCGCGAGTCCAGGGTCGCATCGCGTTGGACGATGTCCATTGTCCCGCCCATACGTTCGAGCGTCTCCGTGTTGGCGGTTTGGAGTGAGGACGCCGACCGTCCGTGTGATGTCTCATGATAGAGCGACGGATGTCTTCGCGTCGAGGTGCGGGCTGCCAAGATGCCGCCAGAACCTTTTCTCCGTGATTCGGATACGTCAGGCGAATGCGAGTGCGTCGATTCTTCGATGGTGAGCAGCCGTGGCGGCGGATTGGGATCGCGAAAATCGATGAAGCCACTGGGATCTCGCGTAGACGACCCTGTACTCCTCCGCTCGAGCAGCGGTGTCTTGGCAAAGCGTGCCCACCATGAATTGCTGCGCCGGATAGGCTCGCTTGGCGGCGGATTGGGGTCGAGGATCGAAGACGGCCTCGGGGAACGCGACAGGTTGCCATTAGATGAACCCGATCCTAGTTGTTGCTCCGAAGAGGCATTATGTGAAGACGATGAATTGAGAGGGAGTTCTGTGAGGCTTGCTCTATGAGTGGCGACAGTGGCACAAAGTCGGCTCTGGGTGTCAGTGTCCTTGGCGCCGAAGACCGCGCCTCCTGGGAGTCTTCATGTGGCTCAGGTTCTGGTCCAGAAAGATAGTCGTGCAGAAGGTCTGATGAAGAGTCTCGATGCGCGAAGGGGTCTGTGTAAGGTTGCGAAGGGCCTGTCTGTTCTGGTAGTTCGTTGTGCTCGAGTCCGTCCGCCATGAGCGCAACCTCGGGCGAGAATGGGTCGATGCCACGCTTCTCCCAATCGACAGCAGTCGACGATTCTCGGGAATGCGATGCTCGGCCCGTGCCTCGCGCGAGATTCCGGAGTGATGCGGTAACAGCGTTCGACCACCCGTGGGGACTGCTGCGGGCGCTAAGATCGACCAAACTCGAGCCAGCCGGCGGATCCTCCACGACGAAAACCTTCCCAGTCGAAGCTGCGGTCCTCGTCTGCGAGGATGTCGTGCCGTGAGCGGTTCGCGTGACGCTGGCCACCAAGGCCGACCATGCTGAGCAGCCCAAAGGGTACTGCAAGTATTCGCGGGCCCTTCTCGTGCGATCCGACGATTGGGACTGCCGTGATCGAGTGGGGATGCTCCTCGTCATCATCGTCGAGTGGGCTGAACGAAGGGTCAGACCGGGCATGCCGACGGTGCAAGTACCAGACCGTCAAGGCCGCGCCGGTTGCCAACCCGACCGCGCCGAGTACAGAACCAACAGCGATAGCGGCCGTATGTGACTTCCCAGAGCTGATACCATCCGTGTTCCCTTGTCCGTTATTCCCACCTCCACCCCCCCCCACTCGTACTCGTGCTAGTGCTGGATGGCGGGTGGCGGGTTGATGGACCGGTGTTGCTGCCGCTAGCTCCCGTACCTGAGTGGCCAGGGGGCTGTCCAGGAAATGTTAGGGTCCCGCCAGGACCGTTTGTGATGGTTTGAGAAGGATTTGGCGGAAGAGTGGTGTGAGCTGGGGGAGCCGTCACGGGTGAAAATGTGGGCTGGAACGATGCCGCGCCAACGTCGTAAACGTGCAGCGCGGCGTCTGCAGGCGTACTAGAACCATAGCCTATGTGACACTTTCGTGATGAAAAAAAGTGGGCGTAGGATGAGATGGGACGGCGTACCCAATCCGAATACAACCTGTCCACCAGCATTTATCGCAAAGTGGTCTTTCCGGGCGCCAAGCTGAGAGAGGGCGGGAACTGGGGTCCATGTCATTGGACTTCTAGACGGGTCGAGAATCCAGCCGTCGTCGAAGGTGGACTGGAAGGCGGCATCTGTGCCTCCTTGGATGAGAATACGTCCGTCGTCAAGGAGTACGACTGCGAAGGAGGAGCGGGGATTGGGGAGGGTCGACTGATCAATGGAAGCTCGGGTCCACATCAAGTTAGATTGCGTGGTGTCAAGGACCCAACAGACATCAAAGGGGACAAGTTGTCCCTGAGAGATGCCACCAAAGACGAGAAGACGGCCATCAGGTAAGATGATAGCTGCATGGCCGATGATGCCTGGGGGTGCATCTTCGGAAGGGAGTTCGATGAACAAGGGTATGGAGGGGATGAAAAGGTAGTGTGTGGAGAAGAGGTTTCCCGAGCCGTCTGCGGCCTCACCGCCAATTATGTATATCGATCCATCTATCGAAGCAGTCGCGTGGCGCATCCGCCGCTGCGGTTCGCCTGCCCAGCCCTTGGGGAGGGGGATAAATATAGGCTGCATGTGGTCTAATACGTTGAGCAACTGGGCAGAGTCGTCGTTGTTGAGAACGGTGACCTCGGAGAGTGGACCGGTGTTGCCGCCAAAGATGAGTGCATAGGAGTCGTTGAACGCGGAGAGAGAGTGCCAGGCGAGCGTAGGGCCTTGCGAGGTGATGGAGGTATTCTGGGAACCCGAGACATACTGCCATGGAGGGACCGAAGGGTCAAAGGCGGTTGATAAAGATAGAAAGAGGAGGTCGTTGTTCCATGGGGCAGAATCGTAGCCGAAAGCATTGTACTGGTCTGTTTTGCCGCCGAAGAGGAACAATGCGTCATTTACGACTACGACGGCTTGTGCCCATCTAAGCGAGATGAGAAAGGTAGAGCGGCTAGCAAGTAAGGAACCGACCTCGGGACGGCTGTATAGAACGCGGCTGAGAGGTTGAATAAAGTAAATAGAAAGAGGTCTAGTAGCCGCATGTCGCTCGAGACGACGATATTTTGGAAAGAGGTATACTGGTTGGAAGGAGTGGTGTTGGTTTAGGTCGTCAAGTGGTCGTAAAGTAAGTTCGTTATACACAGGTCAACCAAGGACAACCTCGCACAGGAGAACATTAAGGTTACCACACAATTATTTCTTGGCAGTTAAGTAGTTATGGCCTGCATTTATGTTCTGGTAGGTTCTCGTACCACCTAGACATCGCACCAACTTATATAACTTGTCACATTCCACCAGACATCCACCTCAACAACTCTTCACCATGGGTGCAGACTATTACAAGCTGCTTGGCATCAGCAAGGACGCTACAGAAGATGACATCAAGAAAGCATACAAAAAGATGGTGGGTCTTTCTGTTCTGCTCGCTGAATTCTGATGATCTCACCAATGCCAAAATCACAGGCACTGAAATGGCATCCGGACCGAAATGCAGGGAGTGAGGAGGCATCCCAAAAATTCAAACAAGTTAGCCCTTGACCTGTCTTCTTTCCTATTGACCTGTCCCCTATACTCACGACTATAGATATCGGAGGCTTTTGAGGTCCTCAATGATAAACAGAAACGCACCATTTATGATCAGTTTGGCGAGGAGGGGCTCAAAGGCGGCGGCCCACCACCTGGCGCAGGGGCTGGAGCCAACCCATTTGCTGGCTTCAGTGGCTTCCCTGGTGGTGGGGGCTCCACTTTTTCGTTTACGTCGTCTGGCATGCCAGGTGGTAGGGGCGGGTTTTCACCATCGGACCCAATGAAAGTATTCGAGTGAGTTTTACATATTCGTGTTTCCTCTGTGGGGCCTCATTGTGAACGAAAAAACTTGCAGGTCGTTCCTCTCGGCCGGAGGTTTTGGCGGTCTCAGTGGTATGCGCGGTGCCAGCATGTTTGACGAGAATGACGACATGATGGGCGGTGGGTCTCCGTTCTCCGCCTTCGGTGGCATGCCCGGTCAAATGCCGAGCGGAATGGGTAGTGGTGGTGGTCCGCGGCGCCACCAAACTCACCCAGCCCCCAAAAGCCACGTACCAAGCGAGACCGTACGTCCGCTCAAACTCTCGCTCGAAGAACTCTATGCCGGCACGACGAAGCGCATGAAGGTGTCACGGCGGAACTTCGATGGCACTACCGAGGAGAAGGTGCTCGAGATCGTTGTGCAGCCCGGATGGAAAGAGGGCACGAAAGTCCGATTCCCGCGTGCGGGCAACGAGGCAGCCGACGGCAGCTCGCCAGACCTCGTCTTTGTGGTGGAGGACAAGCCGCATGAACGTTTCGCGCGCGAGGGTGATGACCTCGTTGCGAAGATCGAGATTCCGCTCGTGGATGCGCTGACGAACGAGAGCGGAGCAAAGAGGCAATTAGAGCACCTCGATGGGCGAAAATTACAGGTGACAGTGCCGCCCGGGGTGGTGAAACCAGGGGAGGAGACGCGAGTTTCTGGGGAGGGTATGCCGATAAGGAGGAAAGGGGCATCTGGGAAGGGTGATCTCGTCGTGCGGTGGGATGTGACGTTCCCTGCGCGGCTGACAGCGGGACAAAAGGAAGGAGTGAGGAAGGTATTCGGACAATGACAATTACATTAATCTGATATTTTGTATTCTATGTACTTATATTTGAATTCGCTGTCCTCCTCATTAACTTCGGCCTTTGCAACGCCAGACCATCACTTCGTCGACATGTCGCATCAGCACCAGCTCACCGACAGCACGAGCAACAGCGATGAGATGCACGACTCGCTCATCCGTCGCTCCTGGCACGCGATGTCGGATCTCCTGCAACCGTTCTCCTCGAGCGCCCTCGCCAAGCTCCCCAAGTCACGCCGTCCCCAGCGCTACACCCGCGCGGACGAGATTCCCGATGTCGCTGCGACAGACGAGGACGGCCAGATGCCGACCGTGCGGGACTACCATTCCATCACGGTCCCACCGCAGGTGCGCGTCCCCAAGAAGATCCCAACGCCGGTGCGGGTCGAGGGCAAGGTGTGGTTCGCGAACGAACGCAGTGCGTGCTTTCTCTCCTCCCATCCGTTTGTCTGCTTTCGTTCGTTATTGTCCTTTTGTCTTTTTTTTTTTTTTTCGCATGTCCAATCTTTATCGGACAGGCGGGTGGCCCCGTTCCGATAGTATGCTCACCGTGCGGTTTCAGCGTGGGTCTCGTACCTCAACATGTCTATCTTGATAGGCACGCTTGCGGTTGCGCTCTTCAACGCTTCCAAAGATCCCATCGCGCGCAACTTTGCGTATGTGTACGCCGGTATCAGTGTTGGAATCCTGGTGCGTATCCGTTAAACATTCCTTCCTTTTCTTCTTCTTTCGCGCCAATCTGCTTCGCTGACGCCGTTTGCGCTGGTCGTAGATCTACGGTTATGCCATCTACCAGCATCGTATCACCATGATCCGCAGACGTGATCCAGGCCATTTCGGTACGTGCTACGGTTGTACAGACGCCCCGCTATGGGGCATAACGCCGTAGAGTGTTGAGTTGGTTCGCCTTTACTCTCTAGACCAGATTGCCGGGCCCGTTATCATCAGCGCCTTCCTTTTCTTCGCTGTGCTGGCCAACTTTATATTCCGAGGTGCGCTCACGCCTGATCATGATGATCTTCCGCTTATGGGTCTTCTCCCCGATCGTGCCTCTGTGATTTCAGTTCGCGAACTGTAAGACCTTTTCTTTGCCCCTGCCCGCTTTTGGCTTATCGCATCGCAACCTTCTCTCAGGCGAAAACAGAACGTAACCATTCCTGGTCTCGCCTTTTTAACACAGTATTTGTGACTACGGATCCCTGACTGTTTATTCTTTGTCTGTTCAATGCGACGTCTTTCGCCGATGTACGCGTTTCCGAGTACCGCTGTCTCTTCACTTGTAGGTTGGAGGTATCGTTGAAAAAAAAAACAAATCAGATACTTGTGGAAAACATACTATGGAGAGGCAATCCATCACGGATAAGGGGGGGTCACTACTTTCCAGGCCTGTCAACCTAACTGTCAATACAACACGAATAAAATGAAACGTTGCCTGTGTTAGTCTTGTCCGCAGTCAGTCAGGGGAATTGCACAAGCCATCGGAGATGGCAATCTCTAGCGCCAGACGTCCGTAATCACAATGTGTCCAGTATTGCTTTCGGAAGGAACATATGACATACTGTACGCGATGCCCTGGATGAGATGATGTTATCGGGCTGTTCTAGGTGGTTCTCGTGCATCGCAATATCTCAATCTGCATCCTGCTTCCCAAGGTTCCTCAGGTACATTCACAGTGGACCCTACCAAGCAAGGTACTCCATCACGGAACCCTCAACCTCGACCCCGCCACCGTGACTACAGTATCGTCCCTGCCTGGTCTGTGAGAATTACCAGGTGTGAAAGGGCCCCTTTCTCGGACGGACTGAACCGACGGACTGACCGGTGGGACTTAATTTCTGAAAAACGGGCGCACGAACGACGGCAGACCACCCCGTTCGGTTCGCTTGTCGTAGTAGTCGTAGTACATGGTAGTCTCGGCGCGTGAGTTAGAACGGAGGTCGAAGATGACCCGTGATATAAGCGTGCACGATAACCTACATTGTTTTTTGGGGGCACGTCAGATTGCCCGAGCGATAGTCGCTCAGTGGGAATGACGTACGAGTTCGTCAGAGCTATTGTGAATGTCCGGATGCCGGGCTGTGGAAACTCGTTGGCGGTTGTCCTATACTTTTTAGGTGGATGAACGAAAAAAACTCACCGGATGTCGATCTTGTTAGCACGTATGATGAGCGAGCTCGGGAAACGATGGAGACATACCCGCAGTATCAGGATGTTGCTCAGATTCACAAGAGACAATATTCTGATGTATGTGAACTTCACATCAGATATGGCAGAAAAAAAAAAGGGGGGGGGGGGGGGAGAGAAAAAAATAGCGTCGTACGAGTAAAGGTAGCTGAGTCAGTTCGACAAAGTCGCGAAAAAAGTACATGGGGAGGTACCGTTGCGCATCGTGGTGTCCAAGAGCCGTACGCCTCGACGACGCTGACCGTTTTGCACAGCAGGAGGAGGACGAGCACAGTCGTGTCTACTATGAGACCGCCCGTCCAAGGAATGGCTGAATCTAAGACATGTGACGCAACTGCGTTCAATTGAGCGACACGGCCCCGGAATGATGCCCACTCATAGAATCCCCTGGGAGAGTGTGTCACGACGCTTTAGTGATGGTGACGCTGTGGGGCCGGGTACAACTCAGGACTGCGGTGATTGCCGCGTGATACGACAAGTGTTTGCTCGACAACGCATACATGCACCATTGTGGCCACGATCATGAGCATCAAACTCGGAGAATAGGGAACGAGCGAATGCGCACATGCAGGGGACCGCAACTCCGACGACAGCGATCGATGTGAGGAATGCCAGGACCCGCCTGCTTCGATGATTTGCACGACGTACAAAACTCGAGTCTGGCTTGAGATACGGTTCTGTGTACGACCAAATGTAGGACGTACCTGCGATGAAGTACGAGCACAAGGACCATATGGTATATGTGAGAGACTCGACAACTGCATACGGCAACGGAAACCGCCATTAGCCATAGTTTATGATTTTATGGGCGAGATACACTTATGGCTGAAGCGGTACGAAACATTGCGAATGAGCCGTTCAGACACTGGTTGGGCAGCCAAATCAGCAGGACACGTACCATAAAGTCAATCCGACCAATTATTTGGCTATAGAGATACGAAGTTTCCCGCTCAACTCGTCAGAGAGGGGACGAAAATAATCATAATAAACGATAGCTGCAGTAAGGACAAAACGATTGTGCAAAGATGCGGACTGATACAGTATGGCACGAATGTAGCCACCTGTAGAGAGGATCACCGAAGAGCGTGAGTCGCGTAGAAGTAGGCAGTAGCGCGGCGAGGCATACAGGTGTGTGGCGAGCCCGTCACTGAGTTCACTGGTTCGGACATGATGCATGATGGCTCAGAGCCTGAGACCTAGCTAAGCGACATTTATCTGAGTGTCTTTGTCAAGGCCCGGTTCAATTGGCCTCGCCTTGTTATATCATAGATAATACGATAGGCGATTGCACAGTTCAACAGAACAACCCGTAGGACCCACCTTTTAGTGTTGACCCACGCTATGGGTAGGACTTGAGTGCGGGTACTAGGATCAAACCGTTGTCGTTCAATAGAAAGGCGTTGCCTGCAGCCGCATATAGGAGGCAGGGAAGAGCCATCCAAGTGCTGGTTTTTGGGCGTCATCAGCACATTAAATTTCATTCTTCCTGGATGGCGGGCCAACTCTGTGAACGTCCACAAGTGCTATCAGAGCGCACTCCAAAGGCGGAAGCAACCGCCCGCAGCATGGGAAGTTGTTTACTAGATGCTTTATCCCATGTTCGCGCCTACACTTCCCGGATTTCGTTGCTAGCGCCGCCGACCCGCATCAAGAAATTCTACGACACGTGCCCGTTCCCTCTACAACTAGCGCTAGTGGCTCCTTACCTTCCTCGAGACCCGCATCGCCTTCAAACCCGAACATGGCACCTTCCATCCCCTTCGCTAAGTCACCTGAGCCCCACTAGGGTCCCCTCTTCGTAGGTCCCCGCTAGATGCGACCTGCCGGACACAGCGCCTCGTGCCCTGTCTACCTATTACATGTTTCGCGGACCCTTTACGATCTTCCATATAGCTTCCATAAGAAAGGACGAGCCGATTTGTACACGCTCAGATTAGTTTCACTTGTCAGGGTTCCCTAAGGCAAATTCATACGACGGTGACCAGGGTCCCTCACGTCTGCTTGCGGCATTCGTGAGCTCGTTGATGATGTCGGTCTCATTCTCTCAGAGGTTGTGATGACCCGACCGTTCTCTAACGACAAGTCGTCCCACCTTCCCATCGTACTCCCCCTCGTCCAAAGCCACGCCTCTTTGCCGCTGCCTCGAAGCTCGTAGAGTTCCCCAAGAGACGACCTCTGCTTCCAGTTTCTGACGAGCTCTACCGTGCGTAGACAGACTCTGGACTGGCTGGATCAGCAACCACGTTAAACTTGGCCAATCGAACCCCAGTTGCTTGATCTCGACGTTTTCAGGTTTACAACGGTTTGTTTTCATAAATCCTAGATCCAGTAGCTCGTAATCTGCGCGGCGAGATCTCGGTTATTCTTACAAGGACAAATTCAGGAGCGCACCATGACTAGTGCACGCCTACTGGACTTTAGTCCCGCATTCCCGCACTTCGGCCTATATATGGGTTACCACCACATTCTCACAGTAATATGGTCGGTGTTGTCGGCAACAGCCATCTGAAGTGGCTGCTGAGCCAAGGGAAGGACGGCACTATTGAATGGTGCCTAACACTTCAGCAGGTAGCGGAGGCGCCAGAAAGGGAGTGGGTAGGATCCGTGTTACAGATATCCCCTAGCGGAGAAATATCGGACTGGGAGTTTGTCGGTGGTGGCGAGTGGGACGGGAAAATAGCAGAACTCTCGTCATGATAGATCATAGAAGGAGAGTTGATCACTTCATCTGGCCTGTCCCTGTCGCGTGTTCGGGTTGCAAGCCCGAAGGAAGACCAGCTAGATCACGGTGATTTAGTATGTATTACCGTATGATGTGACTTTGGAATACTGCTTGGCAGTGTTGGGCTATCCACAAGTATATACGAACTCCATGAACACCAACAGTATCGGACTGATAGTTACTGTTGCGCATGCCTCATAAAGGTAGGAATGCCAAGCCTTGTGGCCCAGGAACCGAGATCTGAGAGGTGGCTTCCAACAGCATATATCAAACGACGGCACATACACGGGTGATGGTGAGTGGGTCATCAAAGAACCCTAGTCAACTGGAGCGAGGGTGGGTCAAGTGATCTTAGTTATGCGTGTGGAGGACTTTTTGAGCTATATTGCAGTCGAACAACTCACCATTCTGCCGTTTAATGATATGGCTACGTTCCGAGTCCGTGTCATGCAAATGTCTTACGCGGTCCTACTTTCGTAACGGGTGTCGCTATCATAGAACCTTCCAAACCTTCAAAGATACGCCTCATTCGGGGTGTATTTGGTCATTGACGGCGCTCCTCTGGACTTCTGTTTGGTCGGCTTAACGTATGCATCGGACCGAGTAACTCGGTGCGGGCGTTCTCGACTGGAAGCACGAACCGGACACGAACCAGGTGTGTTGATGGTGAGGAACCTGACGCGGCACAAATCAGTGTGTTTGCTTTGGTCGGACCCGGAGGAGCTCTGCCCCGATATGTACCTTGAGAAAAGCGACCAGGTTCCCTATTAAATTGTGACAAGAAAACGGAGCGAATTTGGACACCACGGCCCGTGATATTGTCGAGCGGAGTGAATGGCTGCCGAGTAAATAGAGTCTTCCTGGGACCAGAGTTGTTCGTGTTATTGTTTCGGAACTTCGATGTCACTGTAGGCGAAGTCGTCAGGGTGCTTTATGGGTGGATGAAAACGTTGTATACAAGGCTGGACTTTTCTGCGTATGTTACCTTTCTTGAATGGGTTCTCAATAGCCAGAGTATAACACGGAAAGCAAAATCATCCACACCTTGTATTCACTGGGACCTACACTTGTGTCGCGGAGCTCGTGACCTAGATACGGAGAGTGATGACATAAGCCAGCTATTGTTTCCAGTGACTGTGCCAAGGACGCGACACAATGACAATGGATGCTGCTCGCCTCAAAAAGCATGTCGTCTCTTTCACCCCTCCTGGTCTCCTCTCCTCCTCGTTCTGTCGCTCTTTGCTAGTGCGACTTTCTCGCCTGGTTTTCTTTCCTGTACTTTATATCGTCGCTGGGCGACTATTTCAACCCATTACATATCTGTCTCGCCACCGCCCACTCGTTGGATGTCACCACCTCCAGTTTACGACTCAAGACTCACTGTATCGGATAGTGGCCTTACACCATATCTCCAGCTTCATCACATCCTTTCTCTTACGTGGCTCGCATACCCCATTTTATCTCTCCTTTTCATCGCGTTCCGTCTCCAACTTTCCTCGGATTCAGCACAGGCGGCTGTGAATAATGCTAGGGGCGATCTCCTTACCAGTTGCCAGGCTGCGCAACAAGCCGCATCGTCAACCGCGAGCATGCCTCGTTTCATGGCCATTGCTACTAACGAGCAGATCACGGACGCGGTCAATGCCTCTATGAATGGCGCTCGTGAGGCTCTGATTCTTGCGCTGACTGTTATGGAGGCCATCATCAACTTCCTCGTTGACATATACCGCTCTACCTTTTTGTGCTTTTTGGAATTGATCGTGCGTGGAGGACTCTCATTGATCATTGGTGCTACACAAGAGGTGCGTCTGGCAGATTTTTGAAAGAAAGTAAAAGTTTGTCTGACGACTTCTTCAGATCAACACTCTTCTCACCAACACGTTTAGTTCTCTGCGCACGTCCATCCAAAATGACGTAGCAGCGGCAAACTCGGCGGTTCAAACAGCGATCGATGGGATTAACAAAGTAAATCCCTTTGGCAATATCAAGGCCCCGCAATTTAGCATCCCTAGTCTCGATGCGCTTCAGAATGTCACTCTTCCAACTGATCTTCAGGACTCCTTGACAAAGCTAAATGCTTCTTTACCATCTGTCTCTGTATTGAAAGATACAATCAACAACTTGTGAGCCCTTTATTTATCGTTCCTGAGCTATTTTTTGACGCATTTGTAGGCTCGACACACCGTTCGAGGCAGTAAAGAAGGATATCAATGACACTTTTGCGGGCATAAGTTTCAACTCTTCAGTGCTTCCCCTTCCCGATCGTAGCACGATCACCTTCTGCGATAACATGGATACTTCAGTCATCGATGAACTCGGACACGACCTTTTGAACGTTGTGAAGATTGGGATTATCCTGATCGCTGTCCTAGCCGTGGTATTATTGGCCGGCTACTCCGCACTCGAGTGGTACAAGTGGCGTTGCCTCAAGCTCCATCTTAAATACACCCGCCAAGCATGGTTGTCAGATCCGACAGTGGTTCATATTGGGCCGACAACAGCTCCAACCCTCACACTCTCTGATCACAATTTACTCATACTCCAGGCTGACTCAGCTCATCCCCTTCTGACGCGTATGGCAAACCGACTCAGTGCACTCCTCCGTCTCACCCCATCTCAATACATCAACCTCACATGGTTCTTCCATTACATATTCCACCCACCTGCTCTCGCCTGCTTCCTAATTGGTTTTTTCGGCATCCTCTCCGTCCAGCTCCAGTTGTTGGCTGTTACTCCGCTGGAGGCTAAGTTCCACGATCGTGCGAACGCAGCCGTCAGCGATTTCTCTGGCTCTATCTTCACTTCGCTCAACCAAAGCATGTATAACCAGTCGTCACTATACGCGAATGGCGTCAACAACCATATCGACACCATACAATCGACGGTCAACGATGGGTTATTCGGTTGGGTCAATGGAACCACGACTACACTCAACGACACCATCAACACGTTCTATAGTGACATTCAGAATGCGGTCTCGGCAATTTTCAATGGGACGATCCTGGAACAGCCTGCGCAGGAATTCCTCGCGTGCTTCATCGGCTCTAAGGTCGATGCTATCGAGAATGCACTCACATTCCTACACGATAACCTGCGCATTAACGTCCCGCGCGTGAACGAGAGCGCGTTAGTATTATCCCCTGACGAAGTGAATGCGGCTGCGCAGCCGATCGCAGCCGCGGCTATCGGAAATAACGATAGCCCCGACGGTGGACTCGTCGGGCGGCTTATCAATACCTATGTGCAGTCACTCGAGAAGGAACGTATGATGTTTGCAATATTCCTTGTGCTGTGGGGCATCGTTGTGCTCATGGGGCTCGCCATTATCTTCTGGAATTCGTATGGTCGTCGCTTCCTCTATGCTCGGGGCAAGCGCAACTTCGAGCATCATCAACGCACAGGGCTCGTCAATCCCTTCCCCGATGGGAAGTTCTCCCAAGCCAGGAATCTGCCTCCGCAGTCTGCTCTCACGCCCTCGACGATCCGTTATGTCAATCCCGAAGATCCCGAAAGTTTATATCCCTCGTCCAGTGTTAAGCACGGCCCTACCAAGTCATTCGATAGCTTCTTCGATCACGTATCTCCAGCATCTACGCAGCCTCCGCCACCTGAAGGTATGATCCGTACCCTCTCGCGCAAACTTCGTGGCGATGGCAACTGGCGCAAGCGCTTAACCCTCTCTTTGTGGGGTGACAAAGGAGCCGCACGCAAGAGTTTCCACAAGGCACACCGCCCCCAGCTGACGATCTCCACGGAGCGCGCCGCGTCGCTGCGGGGGAAGAGCCTCCCGGAGCTCGAGCACACCTCTCCGGGCATCTCGCGCGCCCTGCCACCGTCATACGAGCCCAAATCCGCCTGGTCGCCCGATACGGCCCCGACGTCCACGTCCGTCAACCCCGGCGCGCGCCGCAAGCCAAGCGTGCCCGTGAGCGCCGTGAGCGCCGGCGAGGCCGAGTCGAACGCGCCGAGCCCTGCAGCCGTGGCGCTTGCGCACGTCCCCGTGCCGCTGCACTACGGGTACGGGTACGCGCGCACGGTGTACTTCCCGCCTAGCCCGAGTGCGGCGCTCGCGCGGGTGGCGGTGCGCGTGCCTGCGCCCGCGCAGAACCCGTTCTCGACGCCGTTTGATGACGAGGCGGGGGTGGAGGATTTCTCGTTCATGCCGCTGAGCAGTGCCAAGGAGCCTACAGCCAAGTTTGTCGCGGCTGGTCGCGCACTTTGATGATGATTGTTGGACGCCTTTTCTCTTTGAATGCTGAGACGCTGCACGACCTCCCACGGATGCTTTCATAGTGTTTTCATGAATAATAGTGTATCCATATTTTTCAGCTGTCTTCTCTGTGGTACTGTACTGTAACACTTCTTTCTTGGTTTCACTCACCCGTAATACTATTGTAGTCTCTCACTGGCATCGCTCAGTGCTCCTAACTTGTATTATCGTTTCCCTAGCATAGGTCGATGATTCTCATCGCTGTAACGTCCCTTGAACTTGTAATCTTTTTACGATAGAGCCATTGTTAACGAAACACATTAGTTACGGAACATGGCCGATTGGCGCCGGTACTCCCAGCCTGAACGATACGCCCTTGCAAGCACCTTTGACAGTCGTGGGATCATTGCGTGCTACGTTCATATCATTCTTCTATCCGTGGACCAGCAAGTGCTCTTGAATTCGTACGTGATGCATGACGGCCGACTCAGAAATGGATGGTCACATGAGTTTGCTTTGCACCTACGACGGTTTTCTCATTGAGCCGCATAGTCACTATCTTCTGGTTGGAAACAGTGAGCTTGTCCATCTCCAGCTCTGGATGCCAGTGGATGCTCCACACCGCCGGGTACTGTCATGGACGGTGCTAGGCTCGACGTAGGGATGGATGTGGAAAGGGCTTGTAGTATAATGCCCCATGCCTTATCTGGAACGCGTTCAAGTCGCACCAACTGCCGCATTTTCTCAATTTCTCATATTTTGTCACGCACATCTCTGTTCTCCTTCGACTTTGTAGACGACTTAGACTTGCCCGGACAACGGTCATCATGTCCGCTTCCGTCACGCTCAACTGCCTGGTTTATCACAACAGCGTCTTCTCGGTCCAGATCCCAGGTACTGGAAATGTCATCAGACCTCGTCGTTGTTGTAGATTCGCTGCCTCAACAACCACAAGCCTCAACGTCTAACACGAATGTCGTATGGACGAAGGGGATGACTATTGTCCAACTGGAAGCTGGTACGTTCTATGACAAGTTGAACTCTCAGCGTCGTTCAGCCCTCGACTTTCCAGCCCAAGCTTCTGTAGTCAGCAAGGCGAAGGGAGCTCCTCCGCCCTCATCCATCGCTGTGTTCCCCAGATTTTATACCGAGCAAGAGCGTCGTCCCATATGGAATGGGCGTCCCTCGACGAATTGTGGCATCCCCATACAACTTTATCACCGCGCGTTTGCAGATTTTCTTCGCATTGCCCGTGGAGATATTGTTGACATCGATTTGAAGCCTGAAGTTTACTCAGCCACGCATTCCCTCTTCCACTCCTCCGCAGCGTTTTACCTCAACGAGGCTAGCCGTGTAGAAAGTAACCAGGACGTCTTTGGGAGTGGCCATTGGCCATCAGCTTCCTCTGTGGGAGGTCCCTGGCATGTGTTTCGACGGCGCCATCACAGAGGTCTGTGGAGGCGTCAATGCTTTGGTAGCCCTCAAAGAAGATAAGAATGAGGTTGGGACAGGCGGCTGCGACCCATCCCATGAGTGTGCTTTGGGCTTTCGTTCGTTCTACGTGTCAGATAAAGCACGTATCCCTGCCACTCCTTGTCAATTGCTCTTGTCTCACATGTTGTAGATGGATCCGATCCGTGATAGTTGTTGCTGCCCGACATTCTTGATCGCACTCGCAGGCCCCTGGACATGTATCCTTGGGGCGGTCTTTGTTGAGAGCGCGGTAGTCCAGCAGCTGACAGACTTCATCTGGATTGGTGGTCATCCCTATGACAACCGCAAACTTGAGTCGGTGACGCGTATTCTGACATCGCTTGGTAAAGGGATAGCGGATTTGCAAGAGTTTTACCAGGAAGTGTCCCGCCGTGGTTTACGACGCAATCCCCAACGGTTCTTCCCATATATTCGGCACTACTCGGTTGAATCGAAGGGCGTGATGTCGACTTCAAGTACAAGGCCTACCTTTTCCCGGACACTCCGGACACTCCGAAAGACCCCTCCAAGGCCATATCCAGTGCTACCACCGAAACCGAAGGCGAACGTCGAGATATTATTGTCAAGTTTACTCAAAGATATAACGCCGAAGCACATCGCTACCTTGCAACCGAAGGACATGCTCCTGAACTTTTATACTGCTCGAAGGAGGATCCCAATTCCGCTGATCTCGCCGTGTTGATCATGGTTGTCATGGAACAGATCGATGGAAAGACTGCTTATGAGCAAATATGGCTGCTGCCGACTTGACCAGCACATTTTCGAGAAAGCCCTTTGGCATCTTGCATGACAAAAACATCGTCTTTGGTGATTTCCGTTACCCAAACATAATGATCACCGAAGACCAGCGCGTTCTGCTTGTCGATTTCGATTGGTGTGGAGAGCACGAAAAGGACACCTACCCCGTTTCGTTGAATGACAATCGCTACACACCCAACGGCATTCACTGGCACCCTGGCGTCAAGAGAGGTGGTAGGATGGCGAAAGAACATGATGCTTTCATGCTTAACAGCATGAGACCTTCAATCGGACATCACGCCTTTGCACAACCCGCCACCGGCCACGACCTCAAGTCAAGATAGAGAACACATCCGACTCGGAAAACGCAAAACGCGAGCCTAAGACGATGAGGTGAATGAAGGTGAAGGCGTGTGAAGAAATCGAGACCAATACTGTATTTACTAGTACTTTACAGCGTACATTCCCATAACCTATGGCATGTCACCGAGTAATAGATTCCGCCCGAGGGGAAGAATATAATTAATAGAGAAATACTGTAACAAGAAACATGGAAACGCAGACGACGCAGACACGGACGCAGAAGGAGATCGTTAATAGCAAAGACATGATCTTCATTTTCGTAATCGACGTCGACTGACATGAAATTAATAACGGCGCAATAAAATTCCAGTGGTCGAGTGAGTACGATGTTCTAGCGGCTGCGTCATCTACACGCCAACTGTCGCGAGTAGCTCATCTTCAACCTCGCGCTCACGCTCGCGCGCCTGCTCTTGCTCCGCACGCGCCTTGGCCGCGAGTGCCTCTCTCTCACGAACCGCCTCGCTCTCCCGCGTCAGAACATACGACGGCGTAGTGTGCGGCTTGTAGTCCAGCCGCCGCTTCACATAAAATGCCATGTATATCGGTGCCGTCGTTCCAAGAACCTCTGCGAGCGTCGCGGGCGTCACCTTGTCGTCGTCGAAGCGGCACCACTGCGACGGCAGGGAGGGTCCCCAAATATGGGTGAGCATGTGCGGTGGGTGGGGGGAGGAAAGATCGGCACGTACCGTGTCCTGGAAGCGTGCAAAGCTTGTGTAGTGGCCGTTGTCGATCTGGCCTTCGTGGTTCACCACTGCGAAAAGCTCGTAGTCATACATTGCCTCCGGCCCGGGGTACCTGCTCACACAGAGGAAAGAAATGAACTGGTGGAGTCCTGGCGGTGGTCGCAAGAGGGCTTACGTGCCGCTGCCATCGAGGGCCGTTGTTGTGTATGGGGCCATGTTGATCGACGAGGGAACTCGCACGGGGGTGTCGATCTTATACGTCTCCGTTCCGCGTTGTTCGAAGCGCTGCGCCATACGCCTCAGAGTATATCCTCGTCAAGTCAGCTGGATCACTGACCTTGAACTGGATGGAGAGCACAGGGGGAAGACGCTTGATCGAGAGACGTTTGTTCGCCTCCTGTGAGACCTTATTACACTTCTGACACGACCAATCCTTAACTGAAAGGCTTTCAGATTGCGTAAATCTATGTTCAGTCAGAAAGCCTCTCCATCACGGTGAATACCGAACTGCGCACCGCTTGAGACACCCAGCGAGCGTGTTCTGCCCGGGACCAAGGCCGAGAGATATGTCAAGGCAAGGATCCACGGTCTCACTCATGGAATTGCAACGCGGGCACCGCATGTCGCTTTGGAGTAGCCCGCCAAACGTGCTATGTACAATGCAATTGCATTTCAACAGAGTGGATCCTCGAGCGCTCGCGTGGGCCGCGTTCAGCAGCGCGATCAAACATTCGTGGGCATCTTGCTGGGCATACCCGGCCAGCGACCCGGCGGCGCGCCACGTCGTCGCGAGCAGCGCAGTGGGTCCGAATGCCGGCTGCGGAGGCGGGGTGTGCGTGGCGGAGAACAGTCGGTCGAGCTCGCAGCAGGCGCAATCCTCCTTGTTTTTGCACCACCTTGGGTTATGCTTATCTCCGAGGAAGTAGTTCCGCAACAGGGGATTGTGAAGGAGCGCCTGTAGAGTGGCATTCAAGAAGCACGTTTGGCCCAGATTGAGGAGACCACGCCGCCCTTGGCAGGGAAGTGGGGTGGTGTTTTCGAGCGCGAAGATGTCTTTCTCTTCGGGTTTCCAGGGTTGGTAGGACTCGCGAGGACGCTTCTCGTCTGAACCTTATGACAGTTGTTGTCGAAAAAAAGACGAGAGAACGTACCTAGAAGCTTTGTCTCTCGCTCTTCGATCTTCAGAATGACTTGTTGATAGATGTTGTCCAACGTGTGATCATAGATCATGTCCTGACATTCTTTACAATATACGATACCGAGCTGCGTATCGACACCTGAGTGTATTCAGAAAAGATACTGAGACGCATACAAGGACGCACAGAACCTGTGACCCTCATCTTTCAGGTGCTCCAGAATATGCTCGTCTTGCCAGCAGCCAGAGAAGGCACATTCAAGGCATACAAAAGGGCGCGGCATTGTCAATCTGCAGGTTCCACATATCGGAGACGCTACCTGTCTAAATATTCGTACGACTATGAGCCACAAGCACCGACACGCAACGGACCTTTCGCCGTTTTGCAGAATGAAGCGCGTCATGAGTCCGTTGTGCCTTCCATGCAACTGCGCGGCGAAACGTCTTGAGCACTGGCTCGCTCTCGACCGTATCCGATAGTAATGTCGAAATGTGTGAGCAGCGAGAAGTATCTATCGATTCATCGAAAAGGCCGTCTGGTGTTGCAGGAGAACTTGTACGGGATCTTGTCGCTGAGTTGGGGGATGCCGCCATGGTTCGCCAAGGGATGGGTAATCGCAGCGGACCGCCCATGCCGTCCTCCCGTCCGGGTCATCTCCGAGAACCCCGAACCAAGTCGAATAGTCTTTGGCTCGGTCATTGTAATACCAATCTCCACAGTGACGAGGTCCCTGTATGAGAAATATATACAGTTACGAGCGCCATTCCCGTTACTGGCTTGGCCGTTGGCTTTCTCCAAGGCTTTTTCGATTTACTATATTACACGCAGGATCAAGGGCAGGATACGGTGATAGCAATGAAACTTTCTGTATAGCATTGTTGGGAGGAACAGCCCCTGCGGCGAGATAGTCCGGGTCACATAGCCTTTCCTGTTCCATTGTTCGCCCAGCCTGGCGATCAGTGGCTCATCGCCATTGCATTGCCACCGGCGTGGCCCTCACTCAAGCCCTCACTCCGCTGCGATCTGATGGACACGAAAATGATATCTGTGCTACTACGAACATGAGATTAATGAAAGTAGGTACCCCGGAGGGCGTGTGTAGTAACATACAAGAAAAGGCGTTACATCGGGACATCATAATACAAAGCCACCTAGTCTCGTGTGGGAGTCGAGCAGTTACTGTAACCACTATCCCGTATACCATCGATCGGAACTTGGGTCTCATGCGGTTTCTGGAGCATACCAGAGGATGGTGTTGTCTCCGAATCCAGTTCGGCACTGGGAATCTCTATTTCCGCCTTTTCCACGTACGAACTCGGGGGTAATCTGTCGGATATATACCGCAGGCGTTCCTTGAGCAGGCTTGGGACTCGTGCATTCGCGAACTTTGAATATATCCCATGGAATTGCGTCACCTGGTCGACGTCCCACTCGACGTCAGCGTTAGCGTGGCTCGAGTCGATCCCTTCAGTGAGGATGCTGAGCGTCTGTTCAAATATGTCAATCACGTCAGTTGCCACTCCTTTGGTCCCACTATCGACCAACGCCTTAAGCTCCCCCGATGCGAGGGAAATGACGTTTGCGAGTTCGATAGGCGCCGTCTTGGCCAAGCCAGTCGGTTACTCGTTCTCCAGTGGCACCGAGGATATGGGATATGCAGGCCATCTCCGCGGTGATAGCTGCGTAGCTGGTGCGGGTGGGTGAAGTGATGTCACTTGCCAACTTTTTGACGACCAAAGCCCCAAAGCAGCGTCCCAGCAAGCGGGTAGAAAGGTCCTGTTCGGTCTGAATCCAGCGAATGACCTCAGGGCTTGCGAAGATGGCGCGGACATACGAGGCTAAGGGCACCTCCGGTTTCTCATTGTATGCCTTGACACAATACCACAAGCTCTTTAGGCATACACGCAGGCGGTTTTTGCGTTGTTCTTCGGTGAGAAGCGAAGAGCCGGGTAGACACGTGTCGAGAAGTTCACGAAGACGGGTTCCGAGGATGGGATCAGATGATGACTGTTCGGACTTTGTTCCGGACATAAGTGAAAGTATAGTCGAAGTCGCGTCGGAGCCAGCGCTAGCACGAGGGTTGAAGAATCCTGGCATGCGTGCAGCAAAGTCTTCGAATTCCTTATCCTCATCAAGAGTAGTAAGTGTCCAGTGAAGCGCATTCGCATCTACACTTGGCGGTGCACCCATAGCACTGAACTCGACCCTCCACCGTAGGCCACGCCAGAATCGTTCGTAATGGGTGCTGACTTTATCTTCGAGCTTCGTTCTCCACCTGGTAGGCCAATCATCCTCAGACCCCCGCACATCCGGGCGGGACCGCCGCCTGATCTCTAGCAGTAATTCATGGACTATGCTCTCGATCGCATTGGCAATTAAGAAGAGGTTGAGCGCAGAAAGCTGCAGTGAAATGTATGTGATCCCGGACAGAGATGTGCGGTAGGGGCAGTTGAGATGCAAGCTTGGTAACAGCGTCAATACCGCGTATATCAATGCGAAAACCACAACGCAGCCGAGGGCGGAGAAGGCGACGACCTCGTTGATGGGAAGAAGGAAATCGACGAGGCCGGCGAAGAAGAGGAAAACGGAGGTGTGGAGGAGGAGAGGGATCGCCTCAACGGCTTGAGACAAGCGGAACTTCTCAACGCCTTCGAACATGTACGCCCGGATACGCGCCCGCCTTCGGGGCGCGCCACGATGCTGCGCATATTCCGAGTACCTTCTGGCCCATTGTTGCATCAAAGTTGCGAGGAGCGCGCAGGACAGGCTGAGGATCAAGCTGAGGAACCACATCACGTTGACCCTGATAATGGAAGCTGGTGCTTTGAATGGGGGAGGATTGTTCTGCACTACGATGGGCACTCCGGCGGAGAATGTTGACGAGCTGGGTGAGCAACTTGACTGTCTGATCACCCGAATCGGGAGACAGTTTCTTGTAGCTTTCCATGATAAAGGCCGCGACAATGGCCGAAAAAGACCGGTCTTCGACGTTTTGGTTTAGGCATGGGATAAATGTAGAACGAGGTTTCAGAACTCACGAACACTAGGACCCCGTTCGTATCCTCGGTCCATTTTTTAGTTATCTGGCCGTCCTCCTTCTTGGCTTCGGTCAGATACATCGACCACAGCTTACCAGAAGGGTCCCCATAGTTCTCGTCTAGAAGACATATGAGAGAGGACCCATCAAATAATGAGCCGACATACCGGGGGATCTGTGTTTTACTAATGTCTCCACGTTGTTTTTCGGTGGTGTCGTCAATCTGACGGTCTTCAACGTCAGCCTGGGCCTCAGGGTCTCCGTGGGGGTCGGATGGGGACATAGGTGCTGGGAAAGCGATGAGGTCGGAAAGAAAAGGGGGTTCCAACCTCTTGACTAGCGAGAAGACGATGCTGTTTAAAGGACAAACGCTCCTAAGAAATCATGTAACCCCCCAGCAGGTAACTGGTCATTTATCCATTTAAGCAGAGACCTGTCAATCATAAAACGTGACCCGCGGCCAGTCGGATCTGATTTAACCCAATATCCCAGTCTGGATATGGTTGAGAGTGTCGCCCGTACTGCATTTAGTGCGGTTGCATTGCCAAAAGGACTCCAAGTGTCAACCCGATGAATGGAAATCCCTGCCGCGACTGTTTGATGCGGGTGTGTCCGAGTCGATTGTCGACACTAACTCGAATGGGGGAGAAATTAGCGGCCTCGTTCCCGGAACGTTTTCGGAACGTGCTGGTGGTGGCACCATATGATAGACCACTTGAGCGACCAGTCAATCACACGGAACATAGGGGCGTGATGAGACTCGAATACGGGCCACGAACAAGAAGGACCGGTCGTTCGTACTGAACTCGAAGCTTGTGGCCGAGTTTTTTTCTTTCACCTGGGCGTCACTTGGGCGTCACAGTATGCGACAACCCCGCGATAGCCGTCACCAGTTCGCGAAGTTTACGCTGTATAATATGAAATTTATTCACTTTTACGAGAGGTAAGAGATGTCGAGTCGAGAAAACGTCGTCACACTTGCCTTCCACCGGAATCTGATGCACGCGAAAGTGATATTTGTGCCACTACGAACATGAGACTAATGAAAGTAGGTACACCGGGGGTCATGCGTAGTAACAAACAAGAAAAGGCGTCCCATCGGGACATCATACAAACTACCTAGTCTGGTGTGGGAGTTGAGCTGTTACCGTCACTTGCTGGTACACCTCCAATCCGCACGCGCAATTTCTGGGACGTCCCAGGGGATGACGTCGTCCCTGAATCCGGTTCAGGACTGGGAACCCTTATTTTCACATCTCCTGCGTACGGGGACAATCTTTCCGATATGTGCCGTAGCCGTTCCTTGATCACGTCGGGAATTTGTGCATTCGCGAACTTGGAACATATCTCATGGAATTGCACCTTGAGGTCCCATTCTACGTCAGCGGGACCTGGGACTCGGACAATCCCTTCTGTAAGGATGCTGAGTGTCTGGTGAAACACGTCCATTACATCAGTTGGAACTCCTTCAGTCCCACCAGCAACCAACGCTTCCATCTCTCCCGATGCGAGGGAAATGACGTTTACGAGATCGATGGTGTCTTGGTCGAGCCAGTTCATCACTTGTTGGTTAGTGGCGCCAAGGAGATACGATAGGCAAGCCATCTCCGCGTTCATAGCTGCGAAGCTGGTGCGTGGGGTGATGTCATTTGTCAACTTTTTGACGACCAATGACCCAAAGCAGCGTCCTAGCAAGCGGGTGGCGAGGTCTTGTTCAGTCCGAATCCAGGGAATCCCTTGAGGACTTGCGAAGATGGTGCGGACATAAGGGGCTAAGGGTATCTCCAATTTCTCATCGTATGCTTTTACACAAGACCACAGGCTCTTCAGGCACACACGCAGGCGGTTTTTGCGTTGTTCTTCGGTGAGAAGCGAGGCCCCGGGTTGGCACGTCTTGAGAAGATCATTGAGACGGGATCCGAGAATGGGATCAGATGTTGGCTGTTCGGACAAGAGGGAAAGCATAGCCGAAGTCGCGTCTGGGGAAGCGCGAGAGTCGAAGAATCCCGGTATGCGTGAGGCAAAGTCTTCGAATTCCTTATCTTCGTCAAGAGTAGTAAGTGTCCAGTGAAGTGCGCTCGCATCTACACTTGGCGGTGCTTCCATGGCGCCGAGCTCGATCCTCCACCGTAAGCCATGCAAGAACAGTTCGTAATGCGTGCTGACTTTATCTTCGAGCATCCTTCTCCACTTGGTGGGCCAAACATTTGGAGATCCCGGCACATTCGGGTGGAACCGCTGCCTGATCTCCAGCAGGAGCCCATGGAATATACCCTCGACCGCCTTGGCAGTCGCAAAGGTATTTAGTGCAGAAAACTGGAACAAAATGTATGTGATCCCAGACAGAGGTGTGCGGTACGGGCAGTTGAGGTGCAAGCTTGGTAACAGCGTCAATATCGCGTATATCAATGCGAAAACCACAACGCAGCTGAGGGCAGAGAAGGCGACAACCTCGTTGATGGGGAGAATGAAATCGATGAGACCGGCGAAGAAGAGGAAAACAGAGGTGTGGAGGAGGAGAGGGATCGCCTCAACGACTTGGGGCAAACGGAACTTCTCAACCCCTTCGAACATGTATGCCCGGATACGCGCCCGCCTTCGAGGAGCGCCACGGTGCTGCGCATATTCCAGATACCTTCGGGCCCATTGCTGTACCAACGTTGCGAGGAGCGCGCAGGATAAGCTGAGGATCAAGCTGAGGAACCACATCACGTTGACCCTGACAATAGAGGCAGGCGCTTTGAATGGAGGGCTACTCTGCACTACGACGGGTGCCCCGGTGGGGGTGTTGACAAGCTGGGTGAGCAACACGACCGTCTGATCACCCGAATCGGGAGACAGTTTCTTGTAGCTTTCCATGATAAAGGCCGTGACAATGGTCGAGAAAAGACCGGTCTTCGACGTTTTAGTTTAGGCATGGGACAAACATAGAACGAGGTTTTAGGGCTCACGAATAATAGGACTCCTTTTGTATCTTCGGCCCAATTTTTAGCCATCTGGCCATCTTCCTTCTTGGTTTCGGTAAGGTATATCGACCACAGCTTGTCAGAAGGGTCCCCATAGTTCTCGGCTAGAAGATATATGAGGGAGGACTCGTCAAACAATAAGCCAACATACCGGAGGTCTGAGTTTTACTATCATCTCCACGTTTTTCGGTGGTGCCGTCAGCCTGACGCTCTTCGACGTCTGCCTGGGCCTCAGGATCGTCGAATGTGGACATAGGTGTCGGGAAAGTGATGAGGTCGGGAAGAAGAGGGCGTTCCGACCTCTTGACTAGCGAGAAGACGAGGTTGTTTAAAAGTCAAAGGTCCATTTGATATCATATAACCTTCCAGCAGCTATCTGGCCATTTATCCATCAAACCTGTCAATCAAAACGTAACTGCGGGCGGTGAAGCAGGATTTACTGTACAGAAACCCGATATCGCGGTTCTGGAAATGACTGAGAATGGATCAAAAAAAAAATGAGAGTACTGCCCGTACTACTGCGTTGCATTGCATTACCACAAAGTCACCAACTACCAACCCGATGAGTAAAAAACCTTGAGTAGAGCACATCTCGAGCGAGCGGAGTTTGACGCGACTGTTAGATGCAGGTGGGCGTGTTGATCGTCGTCACTAAAGGGGGAGAAATACCGTCCTCGTTCTTGGAACGTTTTCGGAACGTGCTAGTAGTTAGGTAAGTCACTCTAGTATTATGATAAGCACCAGAACGAGGACCGGTCAATCACGAACATAAAGGATGTGACGAGATACGAGCCACAAAGCTAAGAGAGACCTGCTTTCATACTTGCCACTGAGCGTGAAGCTTGAAGCCTGTGGCCGAGTTTTTTCTTTCGCTTCAGCGTCACTCGGGTGTTACAATGTGCGACAACCCCGCGATAACCGTCATTCGATTCATAAAGTTTACGCTGTATAATATGAAATTTATTCACCTTTACGAGAGTAAGGCCAAGGTAAGAAAAAATGTCGAGAGAACACTTCACCGGTTTATCCCCCGCGCTTCTCGAAAATCCACAGTTTTTCCGCCTTCTTCATCTCTAATACGCCCCAAAATCCCTGCAGGCCTCTTTCCCTTACAAGGCCTAGTACATCGCGGCGCACCTTCCACCCTTCGAACCCGTCTATGGTATCAATGATCTCCCAGCGCCCCGCCGGTAGTGCGTCCCTGCTCTCCGCGATCACATGCGTGAATGCGGAGCCGTAAGCAATATCGGACAACGTGAGGCCCTCAGGTCTTGTTGTAAACCCACGGGTGGTAAACGGCGGAGGATGTAGGCGGAAGAATGCCCAAGCGTTCGCGGTAAGGCTGGCGCGTGAGTGTGGAGGAAGAGCGAGGCGCCACTCTGCGCGGCAAGGTTTGAAATGTGGACGTGCACTGTCGTGTCGCGTACGCATACACGCGCATGTTCATTAGTCGGCCGATCGGCGCATTGCGTACATGTCGAGGGGAGGGGTGTACCCTTACCGTATGCGGAGTCTGCGTAGCGCTCATTCAACAGTGCGAGAGCGGTGCCGCCCGGGTAGTTGGCCATTGATGCACGCGTAAGGAGAACGGTGACAACTCCGTTGAGCATGAGAGCGCCCACCACCATGAGGAACGCCAGCTTCCCCCAAGTGCTTCCTTTGCGCCTGTTCAAACTGTTTTTACCCGTGAAAAACAAAAACACGGTTGTCTCAGCTTCCTGACGTAATCGAATTGGTAAAACATACAGGGCCCCGGCGCCTTGCGCGGCAGCGATGTTCAATAGTGGCACGACGTACACAACGAAGCGCCATTCTTTGTGCCCGAGGAAGCTCATGAGGAGAACGAAGAGAAGAGCAGGTTGGACGAGTGCTCGGACGCGAGCGTCTCGTATAAAACCAATGGGGATGAATAGCGCGGTCGCCATAAGAAGGTGTGGGAGGAAGGTCATGAGGTAGGTCCAGAACGGAGATACCTAAGCAGGATGAGATGGCGCAATAACCGAATGAAGAATACCAACACCCCACTCAACGCTCTTGCCCTCATAAATGTTGAAATATATGCTAAAGAACTCGGGCCAGAGGGGCCACTGGTCCCAAAAATATGAGTCGATTAATACCGTGGAAGCTGCGAATGTGTGAACGCGTGGAGGTGCACGGGGAAAGAAAAGTGACAAACCAACGGATACTAGACCAGAGATGAGGCCGACTTTGATGAGACGGGTAAGAGAGGTCCTTCCATCTAGCAAGAGTTGGATAGCGAAGGAGCCTAGAAGAGCAGCAAGCTCTGCGCGGATCACCACCGCAGCAAATGTCAGTAACGCTACCGCGCGAAACGCCGGCCTGGTTCCATTTCCTGATAATTGATATAGTGCAAAGTTCACTATGGACGGGAGGTGTGAAGGAATGGCCGGATTGATTATTAGACGTATAACCAACCTAATGGCAGTGCAAACATGTTGGGCAACGTCCGTCCCATCCAGAATGGCAGGTGGAACTGGCTCACGGTAATGAGGGCAAACAAGACGGACGTCGAGCGCCCAAACCGATGTGCGACCGCGCGTCGAAGGAAGCAGAGCCCTTGAGCATTTATACTTGCGAGGACGAGGCGAACTGGTACGTGTCAACCGTGGCACGGCGGAAAGCGAGGGAGAATACGAACTGACGATTTGGAGGTCAAACTTGGTAGTGATCAGGGAGAAGTCATTCGCTAGTCGGGCAGCATGGTTGGAGAGCCAAGCCAAGATTATGCTTCCCAAAAATGAGCGAGGTACGGCTCCGGGGAAGACTTTGTGGTCGAACTGGAGTGTGAGGGTACGTTCACGTCATGGGTGGGACTACATGACGATGGCCTGAATCTCACCTCCTGAAGCGCACTGGGATGGACACCACGGAAAAGAATATCATGTGTAGCGTGAAGGTTGAAGCTCTCCTCGACTTTTGTATAAGGAGCCAGCAGAACGTGTGTCCATGCGACTGCGAAAATGAGGGCGTCCAGCACCAGACCCATCGCGGATTTGTGACGATGGCTGCTGACTGAACAACATCAGAAAAGGCAGGGAAATGGGCGCTGATGCTTGCCTCTGTTGGTTGAGGCCGTTGGGGTTCCTGGGAGCGTTGCCTCTGAGCGTCCTCTGAGCGTTAAGCTCGAGCTTCGAGCCGTGAGCGGACCGCTCCAGTTGACGCGACCTCGACCCGCACGGTCACTTATAGACCCCTCCGAGCCCCGGGTACTTTCCCTGTTTTTCTTCCCACTCAACTCGCCTGGCCTTGGGACCCCATCCCTCTCTCAACCATGTACCTCAGGCAATGGGCAACACTAGTCGCCCTTTTGCTCCCACTAACCGTCAATGCGAAGTCAAGAAGAGGCAACGGCTCGGACTATGACGTTTCGAGCTATCGGTTATCGGTGCGTCTATCGTATGTGTGCTGGGACGCTTCGGTTGACCACGCTCCCTAATACCATTAGGCGTTTGACAGCCTTGCTCCTTCGAAAGGTATCTTCCCAACGTATCTCCTGGTTACCTCCTTACACTACCTTTGTCAGGGAAATGCCCTCCCTGCTTCAACTGCATGCTCCCTGCATTTACATGTGGTCAATACGGTGAATGCGATCCATATAATGGACAATGCAATTGTCCACCTGGGTGGGGAGGGATCGACTGTTTGACACCACGTATGTATCCTTTTCGAACGTATCTCAGAAACTCGCTCAGGATTTGTCATCTATGCGCAGAATGTGACTCTCTTGCAGATGGAGAAGAGCGGCATTTACGTGAAGATGGAAAGGAATGCGAATGCAGGGAAGGTTGGGGAGGAATCAACTGCAATGGTCTATCTCCCCATTGCCATATACCCCATTGTTATCTGACTCCTCTCCAGTCTGCCAAACCGATAACGCTTGCACGAACTTCCCCATTCGCGGTAATACAACCAACTTAGATGTTGTGGACTCGGTAAACATGACTTGCTACAAAGGCGGTGAGACCGTCTTCAATAACCACCAGTTCTGTGATGTCACCAGTACGCATATATCACTTCCCCTGTGAATCCCCACGACTCATGCGATGCAGACCGCAAAATCCTTGATATGTTACCTGATCGCCCTCCCCAAGTCACCTTCAGCTGCGACAAAACGGACTCAACGTGCGATTTCCAATTTTGGACCGCCCAGGTCGAGTCATTTTACTGCGCACTCAATTCGTGCAAGACGGAAGTAACCCCAGGATACGATTACAACACTACGTCGTACGTGTGCGAAAAGATCAAGTGTAGCTGCGTTCCAGGAAGATTCATTTGCGGTGAAGATGGTAGCGTTGGTACGTACTTAGTACCCCGTTGTTGGTGCTGTGCTGAAGTAAGGGTAGACATCGGAGATTTCTTGAAAGAGGAGATTAAAGGGCCTGGCACGTTTAGCTGCAAGACGGGCGCCGGATGTAAATTCGAGGAGCCAGCGATGAATCAATTGATCAATGACATCTTCGGTGACCGATACATCTCACTGAACTGCGAAGGCGGAGAGTGTTTGCACTATAGTCAAGTTCCTGGTTATGTCGTGCGTCTCTAGTTTTTCCTTAACTCTTTCGTTAACGGTTTTATTTCAGAGACCACCCAAACCAAACAACACGCAGTGGATTGCGTTAAGCGTGGCCGGAGCCGGGTTGACCGCAGTTTTGATATCAGCGGGTATGTGCTGTTATCGACCGTTTTCGTCCCAATAACACCTTTCAGTGCTTTGGTACGCTGGTCGCGCGCGGAAGTCCGACATTGGCGCTATCCGCCTTCCAGATGCGGAGGTTGCACAACTAATGGCCGATCACGTCCCAGCGACACTTCATTTCTCGAACATTTCCTACACCCTTAACGGCCGACCAATCCTTGAGGGCATCACCGGCTCCGTGCGCCCTGGTCAGGTTCTCGCGATCATGGGCGCGTCCGGCGCTGGCAAGTCAACCTTCCTTGACATCCTCGCGCGCAAGCGCAAGCGCGGTCTGGTTGGGGGGACAACCCTTGTCAACGGTCGTGAAGTCTCCGACGCGGATTTCAGAGAGGTCATCGGCTTTGTGGACCAGGAAGATACGCTCATGAGTACCCTCACCGTATATGAGACTATTCTGTATTCTGCGCTGTTGAGGCTGCCAAGGGATATGAGCATCGAGGCAAAACAGTTCAGAACGCTGGAGACAATGAACGAACTAGGTATACTCAGTATTAAGGATTCCAGAATTGGAGACTCTGGTGCGTGTGTGTTCGATCTTTTGTCACGCGTCGATTGAACTCCCCTAGGTCATCGCTCTATCTCTGGAGGAGAGAAGCGACGCGTCTCAATCGCGTGCGAACTCGTGACTAGCCCATCTATCCTGTTCCTTGATGAGCCCACTAGCGGTACGTTTCGTAGATGGGATAACAAGGATTCTTCTTTACAACGCACTTGCAGGCCTGGACGCGTACAACGCCTTCAACGTTGTTGAGAGCCTCGTCTCACTCGCGCGCAACTACAACCGCACTGTGGTCTTTACGATTCATCAGCCACGTAGTAACATAGTTGCTCTCTTTGATCAGCTCGTGCTTCTCGCACAGGGACGCCTCGTGTTTGCCGGTGAATTTGGGAAGTGCCAGCCCTATTTCGATTCCGTCGGACAGCATTGTCCTGCAGGGTTCAATATTGCGGATTACCTCAGTGCGCATATCTGCCTCCACACAACAATGCCATCTACTTACGACCCCATGCAGTCGACCTCACCGCATCCGTAGAGAAGGAGTCAAAAGGGTCTGGAAATACCTCGACTGGTGTGATCTCGCCAAGTGGTGAAGTAACAGCCTCTGCCTCTTTACGCGATGAAGAACAAGCCCTCCTTCCTCCACGTCACGAGGCACGCGTCGCCAGCGGCGGCCAGTCGTCCTCTTCCGCCGATGACGAAACCGAGCTGCAAGTACGGCGACACAGCGATGGCGATGGTAACGGAAATGGCGAAAGCTTCCTGCGGCGCAAGACCTCGCAGTTCCTTGAAGTTGTCTCGCTCAGCACTACACACGGCAGCGACTCGGGGCCGCAGCTCATGCCTCACGTCTCTGCACTCGTCGATGCATACGCTGCGAGCGACATCGCGGCGGGTATCCGTGAGGACATCCGTGCCGTCGCGCAGCCCGCACAGGGTCCTGAAGGTAGCGACGAGTTGCCGGACGTGGTGGTCGAGAGCACACTACTGCGCGGGCGCAAGCGCGCAACGTGGACAACGCAGTTCAGGATCCTGAGCGGCCGGGCGTTCAAGAATATGTATCGCGACCCAGCGCTTTTGACTTTCCAGTATTCGGCGTCGATTACTGCAGCTCGTGAGTTGTCCTCCGTACCGTGTTCTGGTTTGGTTGCTCAATCTATCTCTATTTAGTACTCTGTGGACTGTTCTATCATAACGTGTCGAATGATATCGGCGGATTCCAAAATAGATTGGGTGAGCATTCCCTGGTTCTGACTGCGATGTATTGGGCTGACGCTTGTTTCACAGGCGTGTTTTTCTTCACCTTGGCCTTGTTCGGCTTTTCGTGCTTGTCGAGTCTTGGGCTATTCGCCAACGAGCGTATCCTTTTCATGCGGGAAAGGTACGACCTCAGAACCCTAACTGTCATTGCACCTCTTCTAATGTACATCGTCAACAAGATCAAACGGATATTACTCCTCTTTCACCTACTTTACGTCCAAGGTATGCCTATTTCATCCTGTTGTATGACGTCACGGCGACACTGTCCGTCTAGATCCTATTTGACATCCTTCCGCTGCGCGTTGTGCCGCCGTTGCTCTTCGGAGGCATCGTGTATGGACTAGTCGGCTTCGTCCCGACAGTGACAGCTTTCTGGAAGTTTATTCTTACGCTTGTACTTTTCAATCTGACCACGGCGACCGTGATTCTGCTCATCTCCATCGCATGTGCAAACACGAGCGTCGCGAGTCTGATTGGCACGATGGTCATGTTGTTCAAGTGAGCGTTTGACACTCACGCAAGATGCAATGGGGTTACTAAAATTTCTTGTTCCATAGCTTGCTATTCACCGGTCTCTTGATCAATCGCTCGAAGGTCAAGCCTTGGTTACAGTGGTTGCATACCGTCTCGTTCTTTCACGCTGCATTTGAGGCAGCTCGCCGTCAACGAGCTTCGCTTCCTGCAACTCAAGGAAGACAAAGTTAGTACACTTTCCGTTCCTTGCGTCGAAGTAATCTGACGCACGTGTGCAAATCAGTTCGGAGTCGAGCTCGACGTCCCGGCAGCAACTATCCTCTCTACGTTCGGGCTGCGCGCGCAATCCTTCTGGTGGCCGAACATCGCGTTACTGGGCATTTTCTTCGTCACGTTCACGGCCTCGAGCTTTGTTGTACTACACTTCTTCGTCCGCGAGAGGCGGTAAATTAAAAGCGAGTCACGCCATACCCAGTTTCGATTGCGCATATACTTCACGATACCTAGTAGAGTGGGTTTATGTCGAGCGACTTGTCTGGTAAAGCAAGGCTTATTATATCAAAGATCCGGCTTAAGCTTCATGTACACTAGCTACAACTATCGTTTTATGAATATGGACTATTCCTCCCTTGTGCATATGCTGAACCGGGTGGAAAAACAGCTTCCTAAGCGCTGACGCCAGTTTCGGACTACACGCAAAGTTACCATCCCTGGTTTGAAGGTCGTAACGTCGACCGGTAAGTGGACTTGGACCGAATCCATACTCCAAGCCTGGCGGGCAACGCGTCACCAGTCTGTTCTGGAATTGTCCGCATATATCACCGTGTAACGAGTACGAACGTGGGCAGACCTTGAACTTGTTGCACCTCCAAACCAAGATGCTCCTTGCCGCGTCTTCTTCTAATCACCATTTCATCACCGGCGTCCGCCAGCGCGCGGTGACCACTCCGGTGCGACTTCACAGCCCGAGCGGGACTTGGGGAAAGATGAGCATGCGGGGTGAAGACTATTCTCTTACGCCCGCATCAGCAGCGCCGACGCGGGCGGCCTGCAAAGCGACAAAGAAGGTCCACTGGCTCTCGACCGTCCGCGTGCCTGGATCCCGTGCGAACCTCGCAGCAGGCGTGCCCTGGCCCCAAACGCAGCTTTCCTCCATCCGCAACCCAGCGAAGCGGGGCGTGTCGCCCCCCGTTTCCATGGAGACGATGGAAGAAAGGCGTTCCCCCGTCGCAGCACAGCAGCCGACGGCACCGCCGCGCCCAGAATCGCCACTCGCGCACGTGCGCCGCGGAGCGCTGGGACACAACGTGCCACCTGCACGCATCGTGAGCTCGGACACCACGCATACGCTGTCGATCGTGCTGCCGCGCCCGGGCGGCGCGCCGCTTGCGCCGGAGATGATCACCATCTCTGCGCGGCGCGGGGGGCGGCTTGCGGTGGTCGCGGACGCGTGGCATCTGGAGCACGATTGTAAGTGGCTTTCCGGAGTTGCCGGTTCATTGTGCTGATTTCGCAGGTCATTATGAGTGGCACGTTGCTTTGCCTCCGAGAGAGGTCGATCTGGGAGCCGTGCGGGCACGCTTTGGCGATGATGGGACTTTGGTTATCGATGTGCCAAGAAGACCGCCGCGGTCGGTGACTCGCTATGTCAGACAATAAGTGCTAGAATGGAACCTTCATTACTGGCTATTCAGAACGGTGCCGGAATGGACCGATCGATCCTCTCTAGACATCATTTTCTTTCATTTTTGGTAAGCCAGAGACCGCGGTAGTAAGAATAAGTCTACGTACCTTGAAGTGATGTAGAACTTTCAAGAACAGCTCTTGTCAGTGCTAGGCTCGGTTCCGTATGTGTATAGACAACGATCGATACCCCTGAGATTCCTCTCGCGGAAAGCTGGTTGCTCTACCAAGTCCGGTACTAGTTTTACCATTCCTTGGTCAGTGAGCGCCCGGGTCCGTATACCAATGACCCAGCAGCAGGGTAAGAAGAGAGGTTAGAAAAGTTCACTTCAAAAGGCCCTAGATTCGCCAGCGTACCACGGCGCTTTGAGTCTCAGACGATTGGGAACGTTCTGTAAGTGAAAAATCTTAAACCTGTGATGGAAATGGAAAAATCACATGACCATTAGCGGTGATGCCGCCGGTTGAATTTTGATATTTTATCCCGAGCTTCATACGAGATCAGAATCTCCGAGTCGCGTTCCCACTTGGTCACCATTCTGACCTCAGGGCTTAGGCTTTGGGATCTCTGGCTAGAACGGACTCTTGGCGGTATCCCCATGCGTAGCCCTGAGGTGCCATGCGTACCTTTTTCGGTTTGGCAATTGCACTTGTCTTCGACACGAACGTCGACCACACGCCTGTGGGCATCGAATCACGGCATTCCAGCGCCCGTAATTATGAATATATCCAATCGGGCGTCCTTGGATGTCAATCAGACGCTACGATTCACCTCTCTGTGAATTCAGGCTTGCCCCTCCGGACAGACCCATGTGTGTCGGGTGAGAATCTATCTCGGGCTGTCTCGCTGCCGGACTTCGAAAAGCGGACAAGCGCCCTATCGTGTCCTCATACACATGAACTGTTATTCTCTCCTCCAGCTCCGGCCATTCGCCGTGGTGCGTACCCCTGCCAGCACATCATGCTTTTTTTTGATTCCACCTCGCGTACCATTCGCAAATTTTGCTATTGGTTTTCCGTGTTGGGATCAGACAAGGCTAGCCGGGACAGGGTCCACTCGAGCGGGTATGGGCCATTCCCAGGGCTGCTATGTATATTCTATCGTTATAAGAATAGGCTCATAGGAATGCTCCCCTGTGAGGACCTTTGCCTGTGTCAAACGTCCCTACTGCTTTGTACCACGCCTTTGGTCAAGCATGACGGTCTTCGGCCCCTTCGGTTTGCTCCTTCTGGCTTTTGCCGTCCCTGCCCTCTCTGTCCCACCGCCAAGCACAGTCCCTGCGTATAATATCACGAGGAACGACAATGTACGTATCTCTGTCCTCGATCTCAGAGGGTGTAGGTTAACTGTTCCTACAGCTTGCTGTGTATGTCGGACATGCTTCCCCACAGAAAACTCCGTGCAAGTACTGACGACGACCAGTTATTGGGGGCAGGATGGTTCAGGAAAGCAGCAGGATCTCTCTGCTTATTGCCAGGATAGCGCCATAGACAACGTCATCATCGCGTTCCTGGACGTGTTCCATGGCCAGGGCGGTCAGCCGGAAATCAATCTCGCGAATGTGTGTATTCTTGTCTTTTCAGACCCTTCGAAAGAATCGTACTTACGGAAACAAAGACATGCAGTGCGTCTGGCGACGCTGTGTTCGATGGGACCGATCTCGCGGACTGCTCCTTCATGGCTCCTCAGATCGAGGCGTGCCAGAAGAACGGGAAGATCGTCACGCTCAGCCTCGGCGGCGCAGATTCAAAGGTCGGTTTCTCCTCCGACTCACAGGCACAGGCGTTCGCGGATCAGATATGGAATTCGTTCTTGGGCGGCTCGGGTGCCCCACGCCCATTTGGCGATGCCGTGCTGGACGGGTAAGCACCCCCGTGCCCCGCTTGCCCACTTGTTGTTGACGATACGTGCGTGCGCCCGCAGGGTCGATCTTGATATCGAGCAGGGATCGCCGTCGGGATACGCTGCATTTGTCAAGCAGATCCGTGCACACGCAAAAGGTGCCAAAAAGCAGTTCTTCGTCACCGCTGCGCCCCAGTGTCCATTCCCGGACGCAAACATCGGCGATGCACTGAACGCAGCACCGTTCGACGCAGTCTACGTCCAATTCTGTGCGCCTCCTCCCTTCCTCTCTCTCACACACATCCTAAACCACCTTTATTTACAGATAATAACTTTTGCGGCTTGGACCAGCCAAAGGTGGTTCTCAATTTTTTTTTGATTGGTGTCACGTGCTGAGTATGACTGTTTTTCCCAGGAGTACAACTTTGCCACATGGTGAGCGAATCGTCTGACGTGGCGCGCTGCGCTCATGGGGCTGACTATGATGCGTGCAGGGACCACTGGGCAAAGACCGTATCTGCGAACAAGAACATAAAGGTCTACATCGGCGCGCCTGCGAGCAAGGACGCCGCGGGCACGGGGTACGTCGACGTGGGCACGCTGGCGAACTACGCAAAGCAGGCGCAGAAAACCTGGTCCTCGTTCGGTGGCGTCATGCTCTGGGAGGCGTCTCTGGCAGTCGGTCAGTTTACGGATCCAGTCCTTTGCGTGTTTCACTTTGACTAAATAGACTGTAGCGAACAACAATTTCCACAAGACGATAAAGACGTCGCTTTCTGCAGGCGCGCCACCACGGCCCTCGATCTCGCCGTCAAAGACACTGCCGCCGACCCCCGCGGGCACAGACACACCAGAACCCCAGACCACTATCCCGACGCGCATTGGGAGCCCCATCGTCATTCCGCTCCATTAGTCGCCCTTCAAGTTTCAAGACTTTAGGACACGACTGTAGGACTTCAAAACAAATGGAAGGCCGCCTACCGTCACGAAGTATATCACAATCAATAAGTGTAATCGTACCATACCATCCATTCACCGCATGGCCTCATGACACATACACGCGTCCCTCAGATCTGTATTTTGTAGGTAGTGCGCTTCCCTCGATGTCGTGTGTTCCGTTTATTATTATTATAAGCGCCCCAGGCGGGCCCTTTTTGTTTCACCTTTTCTTCGATAGTAATACATGTGCTGTAGCAGACGTACGGTAGGCCACTGTCATGCGCCGTATAGCGGGTCTGGAATCCCATGTGCACTTGCCTTCCTCTCTCACGCGATTGACAATGAAACATGAAAGATCATATACCCACCACGGACTAGGCACAACGCGATTTCGCTGAGCCATGCGTACGACAGTAGTCACTGTACCAAATACGCTTCGACTGCTGGCCGAGCGTGTTCCGTCAAGGCCTGAACGAGAGATGACTCTGCCTGTATTACGTCCCCCGACGCGGGGCATTGGCACCGCCTTTACGTGTCGATAAGACAAATCTCACAGGAATCGTCTGAGCCATTTCCCAAGACGGGCCCACACGACCGAGGGCAGCCGGATCGAGCCGAATGTCGGGTATGATTGTACGCTACCAACTGCAAACTATACTGAGCCGCTACGGAGTGGCCCGAGCATCCTGCGCCTAATTCTGCGCGGGCGTGGCCGCCCGCCGCCGCCGCCGCCTCTTCGCGTATCTCGCCCGCGACGAACGGCCACACCCCGTCCACATCTGCCGTTGCCGCCGCCGCGCCACCCGTCACCCCCATCACCTTATACTCCCTGCCCATCCCCGCGGGGTCCACGAGGCGCGCGGCGGCCTCAGTGAGCGCGTCCGCGCGCGCAGGGGACGCCGCTGCGCGCTGTAGCGCGCTGACGCGCGTGCCGATGCCCATGTGGAGGAGGAAGGCGCGCTGCGATAGCGGGCCTGTGCGCCGTCGCTGTTTTTTTTTTATCGAATGAGCTCAGTTTTTTATGGAGGGAGCGAAGGACGTAACCGGTGCCCTTGAGCGCCTCGGCCAGGTACGCAAAGTCGACGTTGGCGGTGAGGTCGGCCTGTCCGGGGTGCTCGAATGGGTCTGCGAGCGCGTGTCCCTTGAAGGCCTGAGGGGGGGGAGCGAGTGATTAAAAGTAAGTAGGAGCAGGTGGAATCACGTACGCGGAATGAGTTGCCGACGGCGTGGTCGGTTCCGTAATCTACGACCAGAGCGCTGCCCCCCGCACCCTGGGAGACCAGCGTACCGAGCTTGCGCGCAGTTTGGAAGGAGGCGGCAGAGACTTCGATGCGCGCGCCGATTGGGAGGGTGGCGAAGCGTGGTGAAGAAGCGCCGAGGAGCGTTGAGACTGGGGTAGGCTTCCGCTGCTAGGACAGGGCGGAAACGCGTTTTTAGGTGTTGACGCCGGCAGGTCAAGGGAGGGCGTGGCTTGGGGCTAAGGGCGAAGGCGAGGATGGCCTGAGGATAGTTTTGGCAGCCGGGTCGCGGGCGGAGGTGATCAAAACCTCTTTCCAACCTTGGTGTGTTTTCTAATAATATGAGGGTGTCATTTCACGATCAATATAGTCGAAGCTACGTACTTCGATAAGATGGAATGGGAGTGCATCAAAGAATTCGTGTGCTACTAGCATTGTGTAAATGCCAGTTTGCTGCTGGGACGTCATCAATCGAGTCATGCCAGTGTATTTTCAGGCCGTTTTTGCCGTCCCACAGCTCTAGTTTCTTCTGCTGTACAGTACGGAGGGACAGACTTGACTTCCACAAGGTGGACGTGTTTGATGAAAGCGCGAGATTGGGGCAATTGCGACAAAGTCTGTTAAGTTCCGTCTGGTAAACGCAAGGTGTATAGAAATTGGGGGCTCGCGCACCCGGAGAATGTCATCCATGAGCGTGCCTTTCCCTGGCCCAAGTTCGACGAGCTGGATGTCGTGCCTCACTCCGGTGCTGAGATATTGTGACAGTAACCATATGCCCAAGAGCTACGCGTCCACCTGGCAGTTCATTATCGTCGTTGGTTAAGCCCTAGGAGAGGTCACGCGCCTCACCAAATGCCTGGCTGATCTCTGGGCTGGTGATAAAGTCACCCCGGGCTCCAATCACGGAGTTCTCGGGGTTCATGTAGTAGCCTTCCGTGGGGTGGGACAAGCAGTGTTGCATGTACGTCGCGTAGGACACGGGTCCATTTGCCTGTGCCCAAAGTTGTCAGACAAAAGACGGGCAGCCATTCAGACAGACCTTGATAGTATCCAACAATATCTTCTCGGTTGCTGTCACTGAAGACGGCGACGACTGGACGTAGCGCCGAGACAGCAAAGTGCGACAGACATTTCTGTGTCGAAGAAACATGACTCGCTGGTGACTCGAAAGAAGCTCTCCGGTTCCGGACAATCAAAAAGTACTTGTACTTCCGAGTCCCCCTCTTCTCCTCTCAACCCAAACTCTTCGTCCGTCCTCACCAGCTTGTCCTCATCAACATGGCGACTCGTATGTTTGCCGTCGACGCCTTTTAAAACAAATTAACCCGATGAACAGGTCTCCAATTCGAAAACAGTAGCGACATTGGCGTGTTCTCCAAACTCACAAACTCGTACTGCCTCGTCGCCATCCAGGGCAGCACCAATTTCTACTCTGCATTTGAGGCAGATCTCAGCGATATCATCCCCGTCGTGCACACCTCCATCGGCGGCACGCGCATCATCGGCCGTCTCACCGCCGGCAACCGCCACGGGCTCCTCGTGCCGTCATCGACGACGGACCAGGAGCTCCAGCACCTCCGCAATGCCCTCCCTGACGCCGTCGCCCTCCAGCGTGTCGAGGAACGCCTCTCCGCACTTGGTAACGTCATCGCGTGCAACGACCACGTCGCGCTCGTGCACCCCGACGTGGATCGCGAGACGGAGGAGATAATCGCGGACGTCCTCAAGGTCGAGGTCTTCCGCCAGACCATCGCCGAAAACGTCCTCGTCGGCTCGTACTGCGCGATCACGAACCAGGGAGGCCTTGTCCATCCCAAAACTTCCGTCCAAGACCAGGACGAGCTTTCTAGTCTACTGCAGGTTCCCCTTGTAGTCCGTACTCTCCCCCCCCCCCACCCTCCTGCGTTCGTATCGCTGATGGTTTGTTCCCAGGCCGGTACCGTCAATCGAGGTTCCGACGTTATCGGTGCCGGCCTAGTCGTTAACGACTGGTGCGCATTCACCGGTCTCGACACCACCGCGACGGAGATCAGCGTGATTGAAGCGACGTTTAGTGCGCACCGCCTTCTTTTCTCTCTCTCTCTCTTACCCATTCTCGTCCTCTTCCGCAGAACTCCAAGGACGAGATGCAGGTGCTGTCGTTGGCGAGATGCGCGACGCGCTCATCGACAATTGGGCATGAGACCTGCCTCTTATCGCCTGCGTCCTTGTCGCTGTCTCATCTTCGGAGTTGTCGTGCATCATCAATACCTGTATTTTGTACACTGCATCTACCAACTTTTGCGAGCAATGCTATCATCAGCAGCCTCGCGAGTGATAAAAAAAATAACTACACGTATACCACATTAACCAAAGGCCAGTCGTCCATTCGCTCAGGCGCTCATACGATAAGATATTCTGATACCGATGCAGCTCCCAAAAAAAACACAAACCTGACTTGACCGGCAAGCTCGTCATAATAATATCGTCTCAGCGCATGGGCCGCATATTCCCCGTCACGACCATGCTCCACTCGCCCGACGCCGTCGACTCCAGATCGATGTTGAGCGCCTCTGCGCATCCCTCGCACGTTCCGCACGAGCCACACGCCTCCTCGCGTACAACGGAAAGTACCTTGGCTTCGCGCCCGCGCTCAAGCGGCAAACTGATATTCGGCCGCGCCGACAGAGTCCCGACGCCAGCGCTCTGCATCATCGACGCCGACGACGCGGGGGCCCCGGGCCCTCCTGTGTGCTTCCGCGTGGGTCGCACGCCCGCCGCGGCGAGAACGTCCACGATCGGCGCATGGCCCGCCGTGCTCTGCATCCGGTGCGCATACGTGCAGCTCAGCCTGGCGATCGGGTCAAGAAAAGGGGAAAGATTATATTAGGGCCGCCACGTACCCTGGCCCAAGCACGAACTCGCCCCCGAGCTGCGCCGCGTCGCCGCCCCGCTCCCACACGGGCATCCCGACGCGCAAAGCGTGCGCGAAGACCATCGCGAGCCCACTCATGGCGCCGTGCCGCACGTACGATCCCGTCGAGCTGCCCTCGGTGGCGGGGCGCGTCTTGTGTGCGCCGGACTGGGCTTGGCCCATGCCGAGCGCGCGGTAGAGCGCCTGGCCTGGCGACGCGTCGACGTAGAGCTCGTAGGGTAGGCGGAAGATCTCTGAGAGACAATCGTTAGGCGGGGGTCAGTACGTTTCAGTGTAGCCTTGGGGCACGCACGGCGATAGGAGCGGATGAGCCCATATGACCCACATCCGATCACGACGAGGCGCACGCCGGAGCGCGAGAGCGCGGCGTGGTCTCCGTCGCGCATGAGGGACGTAAGGTAGTCCTGACACAACGGGCACCTGCACGATGTTTTAGTTTAGCGACCCCAGGGGAATTAAAAAGACGAGGATGCGTGCGTACCAGAAGTGCCGGATGAAGATTACCACCGTGCGTTGTGTGCGCCATAACTCTCCGAACTGCACGCGCACGCCGTTCTCACGCACGACTTGCAAGCGCGCAGCCTGTGCGAGCTGCGTCGAGCTCAGCATTCCCGATGTTCCTGGCTCCGATAGCGAACGCGGGTGCGCATGGTGATAAGGATGATGGCCGTGGTGATGGTGGTGGTGGTGTCTCTCAGATATGTGGGGACTATGCCGGCCATGCGACGACGACGAGGGGGACGCGTCGCGGCGCCGCAGTTGAGGCGCCGATGCCGTTGACATGTTGTCTACGTGCGACGAACTCGAAGATGCCGACTGTACGACGCTCGAGACCGACGCGTGCGCCATGCGCGACGGCAGTGGGATGGTGTGTGCGGCGCGTGGAGGTGGTGGCGGGGGCAGGTTGCTCGCTTGGGCTGGCGGAAAGGGGTGAGCGGATTGTGGTGCAGGTGGAAGCGCACAGGGTGCACGTGGGGCTGCTGCGCCTGCAGGAAGACTGGTGTGTGACGTCGCAGATGACGCCGCGTGGGCGACGCTGTGCGTGGACGTCGAAGCTGCGTGCTGAACTTGCGTTTGCATGCGCGTGAGTCCGTGGCCATTCGCACGCGGGGGAGGGGTCGGTGGGGACTTCGCGACTGGCTCCGGATTTGGATGTGCAGTGACAGTGGGTGGGCTCGGTAGAGGACGGGATATAGGCAATGGCGTCGAGGTGCTGCGCCTCGATGAACATCTTTGGGAAGCTCCGAGATAGCGAACGGTGCTTCAACGCAGGCATGGATTCTGATTCTGGTTTGGGAACAGACTTTGAAGGTGTAGGTCTCGCGCCGGTGACGCTCTGATCACGCGACGCAGACGGGACGTTGTCGACATTTTGCGGAACAGGGGAAGCTGTGTGGCTATGCCGCTGGGCAGCACAGGCCTGGCTCCCTGGCTGCACTTGTGCGCGTTGGTCCACCTCGCATTCCTTCCATTCAGGAGCAGTCTCGGAAATGGGTGACGTCACTAAGTTCTCGGCCACGATGGCCTGTGCTTGCGTGACGGCAGGAGTGGGGGCCGGAGGGAGTGCGTGAGTAGAAGCGTCTTGAGAAGCAAGCCTGTCTGCGGCATCTGCAGCAGCCTGCAGTGTGCTGCGCAGCGACGACGAAGCGCTGATTCTCTGCACTTGGGATCCCGTTGATGTGAGTGCACGTAGCCGGGCGAAGCGCCCATTCCCACGCTCGACAGACTCGGGCTCTGATTCGACACATCGCTGCTGTTTCGGGAAACGGAAGTTCAGCTGCAGAGGTAAGGCATCTAAATTTTCCGGTGGCGTTGATACACGACGGGAATTAGAGATACTGGGTGGGAGCGAAGTTGCGACGGTAGGAACGATTTGGTGGGCGGAAGATGTCTGGGGTGGTGTGGTGAAGAGTGGTGGGGACGCAGACGGGAGGGTGACAGGTGCAAAAGGAAGCGTGAGAGCGACAGATGCCGGCAAGGAGGTGGGACGGCTGCTCTGGATCGAGCTGGGGGTCTGTGGGCGTGAAGTAGCAGAGTAAAAGGCCAAGTCGCGGGACCAAGAGCCAATCGAGGATACTGATGGAGTACGTTTCTCGAGGGCTGGTGGGGGAGAGAGGGTACGCGGAGGAGGGCATTCTGACCGGTCCTCTACAACCTGAGGCGTAGGCAGGTCGACTTGCATGACGTGCATGCTCTTGTGTACTGGCACTGCGTCGCTTGAGAACTCTGGAACACCATCAAGTAATGCTGCCGTTACAAACGAACTGCTGCATGAGCGCGGTCGTACGGGGGCCTTACTCGCCTGCCGTACTCCATGTATAGACTCCCCCGATGAGGCTGAAGACGATGTAAGCACGCTCGTACTGCTGTCGTACGGCAACAGCGAGTGCCGTCGGCTGACAGGCGAGTCCACGTTGGACTGGGGTTCTAGAGCGCCCCGCGAATCCCAGAAGGAAAATGTGCCCGAGCGCAGCCCAAACACCGATTGTGAGCGACGCCGCGACTCGCGTCGCCGTGTCTCTCTCGCACCTGGGCGTGGTGTCGTCAAAGCGATCGCGTTCGTCGTAGGGGCTTCGCTTGACGAGTTATCGTGTAGTCCAAGGCCCAAAGAAGCCCCTTTGCGTAGTTGGGATGCATGTCCTAACCAGCGGTTCTCTCCGGACTGGAGACCAGGAGAAGCTGCCTTCTTTCGCTGGTGCACAATGAAGGTTGCGAGATCATGTACTTTGGAGGCCCCAGGTGCTGGGTCCTGGATTACGGTAATGGGAGACTCGTATGCTGAGTTTGTGAGAGTCGCGGTACGATCACGGAGGACGGAAAGCGGGGCAAAAGGGTCGGTTGGGTCGGGCTCGGGGTAGCGCGCTGAGTACGGAAATGGTGGTGGTGGCTTGCGCTTGATACGGTGCGCGCCAGAGTCTTGGTTCGGCTCAGAAGACATGGCGTCCAATCGGTAGAAATAACGTTAGCGGAACTTTGTGGGTCAGAGCCTCAAGCTCTAGGGTAGGAGTAGGGGGCAGTAAGGATACATCGACGAGGGCAACAGCTGGTTGAAGTAGGTGGGAAAATGAGGGGAAAACGTTGTTCTGAAAGGATAGTGTGAGATGGCCACGTTGGCGGGGCGTGGTACATAGGGTAAGACTATCACGGACATCACTTTTCTCATCGCATTGAGAACCATTGACTGCGGCGATTGCCGCAAAATAACGTAGTAAACTTTCACGTTTCCCTTGCTGTATCGAGTCATTTCGTTCCATTGTTCCCCAGAAAGCTTAGAGCGGAGAAATACCGATGCTGGACCCGATTAGCAAAACAAGCTCAATAGCCAGAGATTGTTGCGAAGTGTTTATTATGGCAGTGAACCCAAAAAGGGCCGCAGAAACAAGCCCCCGGGTCTATTTGTAGGCGAAAGCGCTGGTGCAGGACGCAAATGACTTGACGACGAGCGAAGATCTCTGGAGCCTTTCCGATAGGACGCTATAGCCACAACCTGCTGTATTGAGACGGTTGTTCGGACAATGGGCTACCGAGAGCCCAGGCAGACGAAAAGGCTCACAGTACACAAGGCGGCCGAGTCCAGACCTAGAGGTCGAAGTTGGTGATTTGCTATAGTCGGGTCTCGACCTGCAAGAAAAGGCGTTGGCGGGGAATGTATGCATTGAGTGGACAATGCATCGACGGCCATCGACGGCTCCACGTAAAATGAAGCGAAATGCAACGTGATCTAGAGGAATTTGGAAAAGTTTCATCTCCGTGGCTCCGCGACTCCAAGTTGATGGATCTATGACCTCGGTCTTTGTCAACCGCCAGCCATGTTCGGATATTCGACGAAAACGATGGTGCCTTCCAGGGTAAGCTAAAGAAGAACCTGAGGAATGTCGAATGTGCTAGAAATTGGGGGAGAAACGAGCTAGACTCCAAACGAATTGAACAACAGAAAAACATGCGGTAGGTGGGGGGGGAGAGCGAGGCCATCAGTCGGAAATGAGAATGTGATAGCGGCATGAATAAACCAGCGATTAGCGGACTCATATCACGCTGGGAGGTGATATAATCCCAGCGGAACGAACGGGACCGCGGGGGTAAGGAAGAGCGCAGAAACGCCACAGCATGGAGAGATAGCACTCCATACACGAGTCATGTGGGTGCACCCCTGATTATTGTTGGAGCCAAGGGGAGCATACCGTATGCAAGGCCTGAAGACAGCGAAACCATACGAAAATGGGAAAGTGGGCAGAAAGACCGAAAGAACGAACATCGCCAGATCTAACCAAGTTAATTGTCGGAGCACCCTCGTGGCCATACTAAGAGTAGGTTTCAGGTAGTTTCTTCTTACCGGAGACACGAACCGAACTGGTGTGCAAGCCCCACCAGGACTTGATGTGCGGCACAAGGCGTATCTGCCAAGTCTGTAGCCCAATCCCCTCTCCCCCTACGCACACGGCAAACACATTACCTGACTTGTTGCTACAGCGTTCCCTAACACGTTACGCGTTCGACGACGATTCCCGATCATGGATTGGAGCATGAAATTTTGAGGGAAACACGAGAATAGTAGCCTAGCTTAGTTCGTGTCGACCTTGGTATGCTTCCTGATATCTACGAGTCCGAAGGTCAATACATGCCACGCTCAGCGACGTTGAAGCGTTAGACTGGGAATCGGTGCCACGCGCCGAATTGGGTCGGTGATGGAGCTGTCTTGGCACGAGTAGTATACTGGAGGTACTTTGTTTGCACGCCGGGGTAGCTCAGCTGGGAGAGCAACAGACTGAAGCACTATGCATTCTGGAGGTCCCGTGTTCAATCCACGGTCCTGGCATTCTTTTTCTTTTTCGTATGATCACCTATAGCACAGGAGATATCAATCGCAAGTACGTCCCGGATGTCTTGTGTGAGATACAGAAAGGCTGCGAGGCATAAACTGAACGACAAGCGCTTAAGGACGTCACTGACAGTATATAAACCTAGTTATCCTACGACTGCTCGGCAGGAGCGTCAGGCCCTCCCTTCTTCTGCGGCCGTGCACCAAAGATGCCCGTCCCAACGCGGACGATATCCGAGCCAGCACCCTAGCGCCAACTCAAAGTCGTCCGACATGCCCATACTCAACAACAATCCTCCTCTCTGCTGTACCCTCCCCCTCCTCCGCATCCTCGCCCCATACCCCGTCGGCAGGCAACGCACGCATCAGCTGATCGCGTGCCTCCCTGAGCACCGCAAAATCGCGATCGCCAGCGCCAGCCGCGCCGATCGTCATCAGCCCGACGAGGCGCAGGCGCGGACATGCGCGGACAACGTGCGTCCCGAGCTGTACCATCCCCTCGTCCGCGTCTGGCCCCAGTGCTACGCCGCCCTTCGCAGCCTCCCCGGACGTGTTGATCTGCACGAGCACGCGCAGCGGGGCGTGCGTCGCCGCGCGGTGCCGGTTCAGCGCGTCGGCGACTTTGGTGCTTGCGAGTGTCTGCACGGCGTACAAGTTCTCCACGCCTGCCGATCGATCAGCATCGTGTCACTCCCCTTCCCCGGAAAGGAGTAAAGGAGGGGGAAAGACAGGAAAGGCTCACCGGCGAGTGCTTTGGCTTTGTTTGACTGTACGGTACCGATGAAATGCCAGCGCACGTCGCGTGGCAGCGCGGCTGCTTTGTCGATGAGCTCCTGTACGTAGTTCTCGCCAAAGTCGCGCTGCCCTGCGTCGTAGCATGCACTTATGTCTGTTGCGGGCTTATACTTGGACACTGCTACAAGTTTCGGTGTGTGTCCCGGCGAGTTCCTAGCAGATATAGCAGCGGCGATGCGAGCCCGAATGTCGCCTAGAGCGGCGTGCAGCTCCGCGGTGCGTTCAAGGGGTGTGCTACTAGATGATACCGGTGCTGGAGAACTCATCGTTTTGATACGGGTCTGAACGCAATAGTGACTGAGAATGACGCTGTTGCGAACGGCGGTCACTCGCATCTACTGACGCTGTTCGATTCGAAGAACCAGCTGTGAGACAGGAATTAACTTATTAAACCCGAAATTTTCGGTGCGAGTAGCCACTTATCAAAACTACGACGCATAATCACAAATGCTGTACAGCTGATAACAAAAAGTATACACTGCTAAGTAGACGTACAACACGGGAGTCGTCGTCACCGTCATACATGGAGAGGAGGGGATTGGTATGAGACTGGCAGGGGATGGGTGATTATGTTCATAATGGCTATGAGAATAGGAGACGAGAGTGGGGTAGGGATGGGAGAATTTTGGGCAATGCAAATGCAGGGGTGCAAAAGAGGAGTTAGGTAGCGAGTGGAATACTAAACGCATGGTACACATATTGGGGACGGGGGTCGAGACAAAGGAACCGGACACAGAGAAACATAAGTAGAGGAAGGGTGGCAGGAGGGGAAGAATGGGGAGTGAGCAGAAACTATCTGCGTGGTTTTCTGAACTCCTCACATGTGCAAGTATTTCTCGTTAAGGAGGTGCACCTCGCGTGCAAGGTGGGGCCAGTTGACGCCACGAGCTAGTTCGGTGCGCAGGCGCTCCGGGTCATCTGCTGCACGCTCAGTCGCGAGCTTCACCTCCCAACCACAGAGATTATACATTAAGCGCATGTTCGGCTGAATTAGTACGCTCAGACGGCGCGAGCGTACAATGAGGTACGCCTCAACGAGGGAGATTCCGAGGTGCTTCATGACATATGCGATTGTGACTGTCGCACTGCGAGATACGCCTACCCGACAATGCACGAGTACTTTCCCACCTTGTTCGCGCGCCCGGTCGATCCACTGACAGATGGGAGCCAGTTGGGGCTCGAGTGTGTCGATGCCATCGTCGCATACCCCTTTGATATCGAGAACCTTTATGCGGCCTTCGCGTTCCTCAATGTATAGGCTGCCCCGCCGTTCTGACGACGAACCCGTTCCGAAAGCGTTCGACTTTGTCGTACACTGCGTCGCCACCAATCCAGCAGGACATTCGTTGGGAGGAGGGACGAGTGCACATTCTCCGACCGAGACCACGTGCGTGATACCGAGGGCGTGAAGCATATAGGCATTTGATGCGTGATTTCTGCGCAAAATAGTCAACACGTAAGTGACATAATGCGTGGAGGCGGTAGTAGTACATACAGGTTTCCGAGGTATAGGAATGGTAGGACACGACTTGGAAAGCTCCCATCGAAACGAGGATCATCAAACCAGACCTGATGGTCATCAACAAGTGATGGCAAATGTGGACTTGTGCTTGCACGAGGCCGTCGCATTGACGATATGGGGGCACTGCCCGATTCTTCGTATGATGCGGACATCGCACTGGAATTGATGTCGGAATTGGGGGATTTGGTGCGAGCGGGTCCAGAGAGATAACGACGGGGAGAAGGCAATTTTGCATGGCGATCACGCGCCAGTCTGCCCTCGATGGATTTTAACAATCGAACATCAGCCTCGTAAACAAAGAAACTGCGTTGTTTTGCGACCTGGTCCATCAAATGCTCAATTCCCAATCAAGTCGCACTTTGCTTTCGCAGACTCACCTGGAGCTCGAGATAAGCCTCAGGAAGCGTCATTCCACGCAGGGCCATGATCAACGAAAGAGCAAGCACGCTACTTTCAGTGTATCCGTCCGAGCTCCAGATCAAAATCTTTGCAGGCCGGCCCAGCCTGCGCTGTGAATTAGGCTTCAACAACTTTTCTAAAAATTCGAGGAACAAAGTCATCTCGTCGACGACGGGCACCAACGGGAATGCAAGATAGACGATAGCCGCCGCATTCGGTGGCGGCCGTAGTCCTTTCGCGCCAGTCGCCTGCCATCGCCGTTCGAGTTCCATTAAATGCTCTTGGGCACTAAGGAGAAAGCCTAGGGTGGGGCGTGGTGCCCGAAGTCGACATTCGATGCAGATGTCGTAGCCCATTCCGTCTGCTGGCGAGTTTCCAGTGCTGTCAAGTAGATCAATGCCTCGGAGGGGAGGGTCAGAGGGGTTGCCGGTATAGAACGGGACATCGTTGACGTTTCCGAGGAAAACTTGGCCCAAGCCAGGTATCCACGAATGGATGTCCTGCGACTTGTCGCCTTCCTGATCAAGGGACGGGACAGTGAGAATTTCGCTAGCTCGTGTTAGCTCTCGCATCTCATCTTTCTCGCGCTGTGCGAAGTTAATGGTATTGGGTCCGACTAAGAGATGCTTGAGCCTGCCACGTAACTCCGCGGGAGTAGCATCAAGTACGAAGACGTTATATGGAATTCGAGAACCAGCGCGGGCTTCGATAGCTTGTTTGAACTTCTCTGCGACGGCGAAGGCAGCCCGTGTTGCGCCTCGGCGGGAATAGACGACGATGTCCGAAAGTGTCGCATAGATTGGCTGAGTGACGATGAAGTGAGCAAAAGCGGAAAGGAGTTGGCAAGGAACGGATTTAGAAAACGGAAAAACAAAATTGGGTTGAGGGGAAAAGGGAAGAGTAAGCCGCTCCACCAGAAACACTAAACCGATCGTCACCCAAGGTCAGGGGTCGAACAGGGCGCATTCTTGGTGCCCAATTGGGAGATATGGCGTGTGGAATGAATAACCGCCCAAATTGGGTTTGCCATCATGCAAATGCATGTCAACGATAGCTCTGAAACAACAAGCACTTCCCCGCAGTGATCATCTGACAGTTCGGGGTAACACAGGCGCCCATATAGAACTCGATGAAAAATCAAGCAGGATATGGAATGGATTGGAAACAACGGGAATGAAAGACGCGGGACGAGGGCAAGGCGAAATAACTTGGGATGATACACGTACCACTTGGATATCAAAATTGCGTAGCGAAATGCCATCAGGGACGCGTAGAGGGATAAACTCTGCGTTCCCTTCTGCGTTGAAATGTAAAAGCTCCCGGAGCTTGAAGCCAGAGGCAATGAGAGGAGCTGTTCGGGGTCGAGGTTCGGGAGAGGGTGGCCCAAGGGGCATACATGATGGAGTGGGCGAGTCGAGAGAAGTTGCTGGGGTGGATGGCGAAGGAACATGAAGGGACCGAGAAGACGAGGACGAGCTAGAAGAAACCGAGGCACTGCGGTCGCGAGCTATTGTTGTATTGGTATATATGCGTGGTGCACGACATTGTACAGGGTGCATATGCGGTGCAGTGTTTAGGTCTGAGGTGTCGCAGGTGAGGTCGGTGGGCTTAGGTGAGGGACTGGAGGGTGATGGGGAATGCGGGGAGCTTAGCGGTCCTTGTTTGTGGGTCTGATCGAGGTCGAGTTCGGTATCTATGTCCATGTCAATGTCCAGCCCGAAGGAATGGCCAGCGTCTCCTCCGTCACTACCATGCTCATCATCAGAGTCGTCGCTAGCGACGACGTCCGAGTCGTCACCATCATCACTGGCAGGGGTATCGTCGTCTTCACAAGCAACCCAAATTAGTCCACGGAAACGAGGTGGGATTACGGTGGTGTCAGAAGTGACAGAGAAAAAGGCCTTCTGTTGCTCGTTTTCACCCTCGAGGCCATGAAGAAATGGGAACAGGACATGATCCGGTGCGTGGGAGGCAGTAGCAGCATGGTGAAGGGATGAGAACTGGGATGCAGAAAGTGCGCGGATGGGTGTATGCGGTGCAGGACGGGGAAGAAGAACGGGGAGAGAAGACAAAAAGTCTGGAGGATAGTCGAGACCGTGGATGAAATTATCTTCTGAAGAGGTGCAGGGAACGGACGAAGGGGTCATTGGTATGCGGGGGGAGAAGAGGGAGTCGTGGTTGCAGTGGTGTTGTGGGAAAGAAAAGGCTTCGTGTTAAGAAGGAGGTGAGTGCCGCTTGGCCACCAGCTTACATCTGAGATTGCAACCACGCCTCCTTATCATATATATATATTCCATTCTTATTCACATAAAATATCCTTTCGATCGCAACTGCTGACCCTACGTTCTTCGTTAACGTGTCCTTTCTCTGACCCTCACTTTTCGTCTTTCCATCAACTTCCCTGCCCCTGCCCTGAGACGTAATTAATCGTTTTTCCCAGACCTGCTAAGAGTGGGAGAGGCTCAGAGGAAGGAGAACGGGCGCACTGCCTCGTGATCTTGGATCTCGCAACCCTTATCGCTCCTCATCCGACAATCTGGCTCCGTAGTTCAGAACGAGAACCCCAGATCTTGCTATGCCGTCCTTAAAAATCTTTGACAAATCTTTGACAACGCGACGGCTGCAATCGGAGGTTTCGGCCCTGTTCGCATTCCAATTTAAGAAAATGGGCCATGAAGTTTGCATGAAGTTGCATGAAGAACGAAAGCAAGAAAGGTGGAATCAAACATACAGACCCCTTCGTGGGTTTGTCAATTGGCAGAAATGCCGGCATGGTTTACTTATTCATAAATCACACGCTCGACACTCCCAGCAACACTCTACCTCCGGGTCCTGTTACCCCAACTTCTCATTCCGTAACCCCGTAGTCCAGCCCCGCATGGACTTGGCTCCATCCGACCCCCCAATTTCCTTATGACCACTTTGACGATCACCACACTGCCCCTGCTGACCTTTCGGATCCTTGGGCTTACCAAACCCGGCTCTTGCCGTCTTTCCCCTCGTGACCTGACCCAGTGGTCACTCCGACTGCATGGCTAGCTGGCCTAGATCGTCGAGCGCGACTCGAGTGGTGATGCTATAGCCGCGTCGCGCTATGCGCGGCGGCGGAACTCGATATTGACAATAGGTGGCTGCTCAATGCACAGCCGTACGGCTGGGAATGGGGCCCGTCACACAACGTGATGCAACTGGTTGATGCAACCGACCCTAACAGGCACTGGCGGCGCCGCCTCCGCCAGCCTATCTACAGTACCTCAAGAACTCAATTGGTAAACCTTGCTCGAGGCGGGCTAGAAGTTCACATCTCTGCCAAGACCATCAATCCGAGCATCGCAAGAGATTGCGCAATCCCTCCCTGGGTGTGTACTGTACCACCCACCCTCGACGACAGGTGGCAACGACAGATGGTGATCCCGTCTGGTGTACTCTTTCAGTCTTACATCGCCTTCCATCTACCTTCATAAGGTTCGTTCGTTATTCTCAGCCCCCGGCAATCATTGACGGCACCGGTCAGAAGCGCCAAACAGACGCATTTTGCGTGCCCACACCCCCAAACTTTGCTCCTACCGCCCCTCCCATGTACTGTATACGGTCGTGCATGAAAGAGCATCCCGCTCACTCACCGCGAAAAAAAGTCCTCCCGGTTCCCATTCTCTTGCCAACTCTTCAGATAGCTTCGCCCTTATTCGTGTGGGCGTATCTCGCCTGAGCATACATAGCGTATCCTACCTCAACAACCCCATCTGGTTCGTTTTACTCTTTCTTTCGGCATTGTGCGAACCTAAGGATCTCGAACACTCTGGAACCTTTACGTCGGGTCGTCTGGGAGGGCTGCTGGTACCCATCTCGATGGCGCCAATGCAACTCTGGTATCACGACCCAGTTCCGACCATCGCGCTGCCGGGCCTGATGGACGGTACCACCATCATCATAGACAGATATGCTTCTCTTCCCCGCCACCTGATGACTTGAATGGACCTTCATGTGCCAGGTGCCACAGTTCACCAACTTGTATTGGAGGTCGGAGTTGTACATGTTAGCAGGAAATTTGGATTCCTTGGAGCTGCCTCAATGCCTCAGCAGCATGTGATGGGGCTCCTTAGACACCTTATCTTGCCCCGTTGCCCAACTCTATCTAAATATAGAAAGATGCTTGCGGGCTGCATACAGCTTCCCCTTCAGCCCGTTGTTACCTCCACGCCACACATCCCATAGTGTGGCGCCTTGCGCATGAGGAAGAATAGACTGAATTAACCCCTGTCGGTATCGACGATTCGCTCCTTCGGCCGTCGTCTGTTATCAAACTCTCTCTGGCTAGTGTTAAACCGCTCATCGACGGCGTTTCTGTAAATGGGGCCATTCGTGTGTATCTTCAGCGGGTCGTTCCGAGGAAGCCAGGGGTGCGCCAGCCTGATAAACGAAACAGCTAAGGACGACCCGCACAAGTGGGAGTTCGCCAATATATACACATTGGTTTTTGAGTATAGCCTCGCTCGATTCTTTTCGAATGAACCAAAGTTAATGTTATCGCGCGCTTGTGGCCCACCATAGCGGTAAATTAAGTTATCGGTATGCTGTGCCCGTGCAAGGTGCGACGCGATATCAGACTTTGTTTTCGTTTTGTGTCTGTTATCCTGCCGTTACGTGCATCGAAAGAGACGTATTTCATCTAACAACCAAAAGGTCATACAACACCACACCGATTACTCACTCTGCAGATGTCCTAGCAGACGAACCAGAAACTACTCTTTCGACCCTTTAGACACACTCAACCTAGCTTACTCCTATCTGTCAATCACACATTCCTTCTCTATAGAACGGGGTTAATCTCCAACGTGCGTCGGAACAAAGAATAGGTGTCAGCGAAACCTCCACATTCGTTCGTTCGGGTTCGAGCATAGCGTTCGGCGATTCGGTTGACTCGGATTTTGGAGTGAGGCACAAAGAGCGCATACTCGTCAACATTACTCACTGGCAGCAGAAGCTATCAGGCACGCTTGAAAAATAACATGCGGAAGTTACGAAGGCGTGTTTGCCAGCAGCGAACATTCTGATGATCCAAACCATTGTCGGTACCATCTTAGAAGACCTATCTCCAACATTATCATCAGAGCCCTCTATCGGTGATTCGGGTCCCACTGACCAACCCATGGAGACTGGCGCTACGGCTCCTCATTTTTGTTCATTCTGCAATCACGTCCTGATTGCATTATAACTAAGACAAAGATGCGGTTCTCGAGTGCACGAGATTTCCCCGAACTATACGGTAAACCGAAACGAAGTGGTACCAGATCCACAATATTGATTACGTAATAAGTAGCTTAGCCCCAGGTATCACCGCACGATCTGAGCCCGAGCCTCCGGGTTACAGGCTATCTACGGGGATAGAGCAGTAGCAAAACCGATGATTCTTGCGATCTCGTGTACAAGAACTTTTGATCTCGCAGCACTATCTATTAGTTGCGCAGCGTGGGCCCGCGGGGGTTTCCCCAAGGGTTTTCCGGCTATATGTCCTCCGGTTGTCACCTCGGACGAAGCAAGTCGTGAAGCGCGTGAAGTACTACGCCGCACGTGGTACTGTACTTGATAATGGGGTACGTAGTTGGTCGATTCCGTGCTCTTTGCCGCAGGCCTTTTAGGCCTACTGCCAAGCCTGCTGCTGTGGAGTGGCCTGCCGCGCAGTGCGGAGTGCTACCGTGGCTTCCATTTCTCTCTCTCTTTTATTTTTTTTCCCCGTGACACTTGTTCCTGGGCGGTCGCAACCTCTGTCTCACCTCCTCAACCTCGAGTACCGGAAGGCTACTGCGGTACTGGCTCAATCTCGTAGAAGAGGGTATACACAAAAAATATTTTTGTGCCTGGGACATTTCCAGAACAAACGGGCGCCACCTCCTTACATGGCTATATACCATAGTGGGCGCGTGCATCGATGCTTCTCGCAACTGTGGCCGGGCTTAGTCTCGAACTTGCATCCTGGAATATAAATTGATCTTAAAAAAACAAAGAACGCGCCACCACCACCACATCGCCGCACCTTGCTGTTCCCGGCCACTTCTCGACTTCGCTTGCGTGACTTCGCTCAGCCTCTCCGATGTACCCTGGCCCGGCCTATTCAAGTCCACTTCGCTGACTCGCTCGCTGACTACAGTGATCCGCCGATACGGAAACCCACGGAAACCCACGGGAGTTCGCATCGGGAATATCCGACACCACACCATTGAAACCTGGGAATACGAGCCTATTTTCCCGTCCCTTCTTTCATTGTGGGTTCTTCTTCCGTGATGGAGCACCCGCCCTCTGGGCCAGACGTGGGTCTAAACGGTCTCAGAACGTTCTGCTGCCGCCCTGCTGTGGCGCAATCTTCTCGCCCAAGGGCCTGCGGACCGGGGTCGAGCCAGAATCGAGGCTGACGGACCTTGCGCAGATACATTACCAGCGTCTCGTTTCAAGGGTCATCATAGAACCGAGTTATCTATCCGCCAGTGTGATCGCTGGGAGAAAAAGAATATCGTAAAGCACTCCGTTCTATGTTTCTACTAACCAAACTCTCCAAAGGAAACGGGAGATCCTCGGATCACCCCAAGAACCGAAAATGGCGCGACTCGAGGCAAAGGGAAAAGGCGCTCGTCTTTTTTGCGTGGTCGTGCCCACTACCCCAATTCTGGTGAGATGAAACAAATCCCTTCAAAAAAGACAATTGAACTGCCGTTTTCAATCGTCACAGATTGCCGTAAAATCCTGAGACGGGCGACGAATTTTTTCTGTTATCACGGTGATCGGGTGCCCGTATCGAAGTTCGTCTCGTAGGGGTGCGGAAACCGAGATGCCTGTCTTCGTGCGAACGCAATAAAAAATCGTCTACCGCATTCGCTTGACTATGGAGCAGCTCAAAGTGGTCTCTCTACCGCCTGATCGGTTTCAATTGAATTTGTTACTTCTTGCTTCCTAATGTCGCTAACGCTTCATGTCCGCAGGCCTGAAAAGGAAACAAGGAAAAAGATACCTACTCTCCACTTGCTCTTCCATTTCGAGTGAATGGTCTCGAGAGGGGCCGACCGACCGAACTTGAAATAAAGAACAGTGCCCAACCCTGTACATCGTGAGGCAATAGAACAAGCGACGATAAGAATATTAATTGTTCCCACGGCGCGCGGCGAATTCGCAAAGGGCAAGAGAGACACTGGCATGTGGAACGAAAGAAGAATCATCGAGACCGGGATACAACGGAAGCACGGGGTAGCAGAGGAAATTCCGGTGAAACATTTGTGGAAATGACACTTGAGACTTTCAAGACGGCGCAAGAACTTACGGAGAAAGGCACAGGGAGATAAGTCGGAAGTCCCGAGGTGCGCATCCCATGACGCCAACGCACTCGGCGTCCCTGATGGCTATGCCAGTGCGAGACATGAAGCATGAAGCTTGAAGGACGAAAAAAAACAGGTGAAGATGATGGGGCCTTGGATTCATTGACTCAGCTACAGCGAAGTCGGCGTTTGGGGGGGAGTAGTAGGCCTCTGTAGTGGGTTGCGGCGAATGGCTAATAACCCCCAAGTTAGACAAAAACGCAGAATTGCATCAGAGTAGCAAGGGCTAGGGTTCATTGAACGTTATTGTTAGTTCCTTTTATATAATCCTTATCATGGCCGCAGTGGCAGAGAGCAACGGATTCTCAGCGTCAATGATATATTGCATTGGCGCTGGGACCGACATACAGTACGACCTCTTTAGGTCCCTCCGACCGCCAGAAATGGGTGCTTGAAAGCAGAATGGCGGTACCAAAGCAACGCGGAATCATTACCAGCCCCTAGAAATAGCACTTCCATTTTGGAAGCTTGAAATGGAGAGACCCAATTCCACACCTGAGGAGCAAATGCTACTTACTGAGCACTGAGACCGAGATAATCGTATGATTGAAATTTGGACGAACGGTGAAAGAAAAATCGCTGATAAAATGAAAATAAATATTGAGACCCGTAGGTCTACCACTCTGAAACAGCGTGTCATCCTTGTGCAGGGGCCATGCTAATCTTCTCTGTATCGTTCCAATTTTTTCGTATGCATCCCCGAAGGGAGCAATTGTAACTGAAACTCCCCTGTATGCCCGAGAAGAACTTTGAATTTTGTTTAGATGGCGGGTGTGGCGCTGACGTCAGCACGAACCGTGCCACGGCCACGGTGCAGTTACCCGCCACGCTCTGATTTAATCGGTAGGGGCATTCGGAGTATTTATGGGTCAGTCAATCGACCCACTCAATTTCCAGTGGATTAAACTCAGCCCTTGGTTTATACTTCCTACCCCCCAACTCTGACTCCGCGGCCCTCATCCTAAGGTCTACAGAACGATGCACCAAAATCTTTTCTCCCTCGCGAACTGGTTTCAGGATTTTACGCGGATAACCAATGTTCACTCTATAAGAGTGTCGGTGTGACTGATTTCGCAAAGGGGTATAGGTAAGATACGTACGACCAGTAGTGCTCCTGCAGACTTCTCTCTAGACTTTGCAGCCTGTGTCGCAGCGGTAGGATCTCGGGGAGCCACCAGGCTTTCCATATATCCAACTGGTCGTATATTGGGCTGAGCGCGTCCTTCCGCTCCTGCTCTGGTTTAAATGCGAGAGCTCCAGCCGGAGGTGACACTTCTTTGATCGTAATGGACAGTCTTGACGTTTTACCTATAGAGTTGAGCGATCCTCGGTCGACGTCGATTCCCTTGAGATCGTCGTCTTGACATATCTCCCCTCTAGGTTGTTCTGTTGCAGACGCAGGTCCGGGGTGCGTAGCTGAGGTGAAGGTATCCTCGGATGCCAACATCTGAGAGCGCACGCGTTCGATGATGAAATGTCCACCAGTGAATGATTCGAGGGTATCCTGGTCCATGCCAATCCTTCTAAGGGATCCTTTGCGAAACCGAATTCCAGTTCCTGTACGGAAACACTCAAGGATCATCCAACGTAATGAGATTCTAGCGAGGCTGTTCTCCGTCTCATTTGGGACCGAACCTCCGCCAACGTCTGCATGGTATACACGACGTCAGAGTGAGCGGGGGGGGCGTGAAAAAAGACGAAAAACGAAACCGGCATGACAACCAGCGAACCAAACTTCGCGAACATCGGTTTGCGGGTGCTCCACATTGTCGTGGTTGTATCTGAGTCTTCGGTGCCAATGGTTCACCTGAAATGTCGCGCGCCGCTCATCCAATGCAAGGGCATGGCGGAAATAGCGAACGGCAGTATTGGATGCCGTGAATGGGAGGTCGCGAGGGATCAAACCGACAGAACAAACTGTGTCCCTATGTCGCACAGCATCGTTTGTTAAAACGGCAAACGGCAAACGGTGGCCGAAACAGGTACCAGACGCCAAGAAATTCCACTGTCACGTCTATTGAAAAGGCTTCCTTGAACTTCCTGCTTTGTTTCCACCCCTCTTCATCGTCCTGTGTGTACATCTGATACGCAAAGGGAATCTGCTGGCTGTTCCCTGCCGGAAGTAGACCGACCTGGCAGCGAGTCAGCACAAGCTCAGAGCCGTACTATTTAAGACCCCATGTTGACAGGTGGAGACCTTGTGGATCATGCCCGCCAATGCTCGTGCGGTATATGCGCCGCGTGAGAAACCAAAGATGCATATCTTATCGTTGCCACGATCTAGTGGCAGCATGAGAATCCGTTCCGCTGAAGGGGTATTGTTTGGTGGACCTACAGTTTTCCATCAGGAATTCGTAACCACCTGCGTGAAGCAGCGGGTAAGTCCAAAGCCCACACTTATACGCATCAGTCAGTAAGACGTCCCCATAATATGTGCATCAAGGTGATTGGCAATGGCCATGTTGAGGAGCTTTTGGAAGGCCGCTCTGACCGGTGTCACCACTTCGGGGACGGTGCACGTCCCGACACCAGACTGGGAAGACATTTCCAGTTATCGCGTGCCCGTTATGGTACCAAATTGAGGGCACCTCAAACAGACCTGGTAGTAGACCATCTGCTGGTTCTTGTCGTCCTTCTTCAGAGTGGAACAAAACTGCACAATATTCGTGTTCTGCGAATGGCGGCAGCCCCTTTGGTTAGCGATCGATATGTAACCAGAAGCATCACGACGTACATCCGCATCGAACTGGTCGCCTGTCCCATCAAAGCACAACACGAGGGTGCGTTGAGAGGGGTAAGGGAGAGTCAGGGTGCTGCCACGGGTAAATGTACTTCCAGATGGTGTTGGCTCGCTATCATAATGTGAGTTTTGCATCCAGGCGAAGGGAAAGGAAGAGGGAAAGCGAGCCCAGCCATTCCTGTGTCTCTCATTATACGTGCAGATTGGGGAAGCGTAGAGACTTTGATCGGCTCAGGGCAAATGCTCTCATTGCCGACTCCTAAACAGCGTGATTCGGACGGAAGGGGACGAGCGCGGAGCATCATGATCCGGTCAGAGTACGCTATGACCGATGGGGTAGGCCACAAAAACAGCTTCGACAGGCGTATTACTGCATCTCTGCTCGGTTCACGTGCTTGATCCTCAATGCTAGTAGACCTTAGCATCCCTTGAGCATTCTAATGTCACTCACCATTCAAAGTTAGTACGCTGTGACGCGACTTTGATGACTCACGCTGGCTACCAAGTGCGCACTGTGCGGTCGGTTACACCTGTGTACTGAAGGGGGGTGTTGGGATGCGATCACTCAGGACCATCAGGTTAGAGAAAATAATACAGACACATACTATAGCCAGCAATAATGGCTCGTCTATTACACTGATACCGACTTGAACACCGATATTCCCAAGGGCGAGGCCTAATCACCTCCGTTAATGGAATTGTCGGCGTGTGCAGCACCGGGAAATACAGGACGTAGAGCAATTCAGATAAGTCCACTGGCCATGACCAGATGACCAATTTTAAGTTTTATGGCCACTCCAACAGTAAGGTAACACAGTCCTGCGCGGTCAGAAACCCGTGAGATCACGCTAGGGTCACGACGAAGTGAGCTATCTTGTGTGAGTGGTTCTTGTGAGAGCAATGGCAACTTGAAATTAAAATTAAAATTTCGAGCATTGATCCATCGCCGCACGAGCTCTCGGCAGTTCATTGGGAGATGGGGCGAGGCAACCTCATTTGACGAGCACACTTACTCCTTTGTCGGGTAAAGAAGAAAATAAAGAAGAGGAAGTAAAGTACAGTAGAATGAAAGAACAAAAGTCAACTGTGAGGTCACAGTAAGTTACGAGAATGTGTACCACATGATCGTCCCGTCCGCTGAGTCGCATGCTGTTTTTAGTTTGCGCTTCTGTACATTTATCAAACTCAAGGCACTCCACCACGACTCAAGCATAGAGATAACAGTTGAACTGGTATGGAAGCCATGATAGGGTGTTGCCCCGTGGTCGAAGGTGTCATTTTTGCTTGAAAATTTTGCTACTGTATTGTCACGGTTTCATGATAGTTGGGCGCTGCGCTCCTAGTCTTACTCAAACACGGAATTCGCACGGGTCGACCCAGATATCGGTTCAAGTCGGCTGCTCCACCAAACATGTATATCGGGTTGTTCCACATCAGATCATGCCTTCTTCTCGGTTGCTTGCACGTTTATGGCTCGGCACTACCTCTGCATGGCGTCAGATGACTAGAACCGTCGAGCAGTCTAGCGGCGAAGGGGTGACGGAGGTAGTGAAAGCTTCACAAGACGGGAAGAAGGGTAAAAACAACGTAGCAGATAGGGAGAAGTGGGTTATGGATCTGTAATAGTGGGTCGGTGGTCTCCTATCGAAGTGCATTTGTTTGTTACTAAACAACATTCGATGGCCCACCCCAGACCTAAAAGATCATCACCCACCTCATTATCGTGAGGTGGGATGGTTGAGGTACCCGCGGCATTTCCCACGCTCAAAGTCTTCAAGCCCTTGCCCATTGAGTACCGAGATCTGAGACCTCAGGTCTTCAGGCACTTCGAAGCGATGGGTCTATATTGAGAAGGCTGCGACTTCGGTTGCAGGCTGCAGGCAGCTGTAGCAGCGCTCCATTCCAGCACCGGCAATGGCCGAATGGCTAGGCTGGTCAGGCTCTGCCTTGGAGAAGATACTCTTCCATACCTACTAAGTTCCATCCGTGTCTGTCGCATTCCACCTTGTTGTCTTATACTATCCCTCGAAGTTCCCTTCCCTCTGGACAGATATTTGTTTACTCCCAAACTAGGACAGAAAATGCTAGCGTCGCGTGAAGCCGAGCCAATCCCGTGCTGGGCCGTATAGGACTATGCTAGCAACGATACTAGTCTGCGCAGACTGATGTTATCAGCACGGTACGCTTAGTGGGATCACAGGGAATGGATAAGTTGCTTGCCTTGGCCAAGGAGGCGGCGGTAGGCGTGAGGAAGCATCGAAAGCTCATGGAACAAATGCTTCGATACCGGTGTCTCTAGATAGTGATTGGCAGTTTCTAATGGCATAAAAGACTTAGGGAGTCAAGCTAGGGTAGAAGCGTCAATGCCAAGTTACTGTATATGTGTCTGACCTTAGGCTTTTGGCGGTGTGCATGATGTGGATGCTCAAGGAAGGCAGCACAGGCAAGCATTTTCCGTGGGCGCTTGTGCAGGTGAACGGTGCCGTTTTCCTTTTATGGGGACCAACAGGAAGTACCGTGTCGTTATAATTGAATCTCTGACTGTATGTTCTCTGAACTGTGAATATTCCCAGCACTCTCCCAGAACAACCCGCTCTGGACCCCGAAGCACGAAGCCCGTAAGGGAGCCCATTTACACAAAATTTCTCGTTGACTCTTTTCGATACATCCAACGTCATTAATAGGTTGCTTTATTTTTACCTGATGCTGCGCACGACAAGTAACATACCGACTGGGCTCTAGTTCCTAATTTTCGGCTTTGTTTGCGGCTTTTACAGTTGTCTTCGGCTAGTGCTCCTAGTAACATCTCGTTTTCCTGATGTTATTTCCACTGCCGCCATGCAGGCAGTTTACACCCTAGCAACTGTGACTAACGACGAGGGCACTGGCATGGGCATTTCCAAAAACTCAGATTAGGAGACTTCCGATATTAGTATGCTGTGTAGCATTGAACTTGACCGGACCTTACCCTCGCTCAACTTACGTCTTAGTCTACCGTGACTTCGTGGATTGTGGTCTAGGTCTGTGTGGTTGGTCCCTCGCGGATCGTGTCCTGCTTTCGTTATGATGCCTGTTCACACGCTGAGATACATCACCGACATAAAACCTCCTCGGCGTTCCAGTCCTTGGAGTTCTCTGGCCCCTAGTCCATCTCACGAAAGTTGCTTCTATAACACGACGAGCCTTCTTCCACCTTGGCATCCTCAGTTTCCAGATAACCCGCAAGTAGAGCTTGTGAAGCGCCCGTATCTTTGGCAACGGCGAGTCGACTTGCTTGTACACCGCTTGCAGCGGGACCTAAATAATTGCGAGCGACAGGTCAGAGCTACTAGTAGTGCCATGCACCACCATCGACTCTCCGCGCTCTTCGTCCTCGCCACCATACTCCTCAGCTGCCTTGCGGCACCCCTATCACTACCTTGGGACCACCTGAGTGTGATGCACAGTTGGAACGCCGTCCAGGTGTCCCTCCCGCCGGGACTGCGATCGACTTCCATATCGCGCTCAAGCCTCGCTGTGAGAACGTCTTGATCGAAGCACTCTACAAGGTTAGCAATCACAGGCATCCAGAACATGCCGTTTCCACACACGCACACATACACTTACGTGTGCTGTTGCTCCGTTACAGATATGGTGCACACCTATCTAAGGAGCGGGTTGCTGAGCTCATCGCACCACACCCAGATACTCTCGAGCTTGTCAACTCCTGGTTCGAGTACCATAATGTACCCTCCTCGTCGACATCAGCGACATATAGTGGGAACTGACTGACGCTGCTCACAGACGTGTCCGTGTCCAAAGCCAACAAGCTCCTTGGTGCATCGTATCGGCTCTACTGACAAATAGAGAACGACATCACTCTCCGCACTGTCAGCTATTCGCTCCCGGCGGCGCTGCACGCGCACGTACGGACAGCAGCGCCAACGACGTACTTCGCATCTTCGCGCATGCCGAGTGAGACATCGAGAAAGCGCTCCGGAGGGGGTCTAATAAGGCAAGCATCGGGAGAAAGTGCGACGGCGCTGATGAGCTGCCCCGATCTGGTCACGCCGTCTGTCCTGCATTCGCTGTACAATATATTTACCCTGTAGAAAAGGACCAGAACGTGCTCAGGGTGTGGGATTTAGCGGGGACTACCCGAGCGCGGCGGACCTGGAGAAGTTTATGGGCAGGTCCCTCACTGACGAGACAGGGGCGACCTTCACGGTCGTGCAGCTCAGCAACGGTTGGTACGACCCGGACAACCCCACCGTAGAAGGGAACCTCGACATCCAGTACAGTGAGGCCATTGCGTACCCGACCCAACACATCTACTACAGCACTAGCTCAGGGCCATTAGGCAGGGTCGACCCGTGTCTCTTCTGGCTCAGGTACGTGGCTGGGTCGGATGAGGGAGACATCTTGCAGACGATCAGCAAGTCGTACACTAACTACGAGAGCAGCGTCCCGCAGGGTTATGCGAGGTTCGTGTGCACCCTGTTCGCGCAGCTCTCTCTGCCTACGCGGTGTTGACGCCTAGGCCCTTGTGCCAGGTCGGCACAAGGAACCGATCGCTCCGCCCAGGAGATCACCCATAGGGAAGAGAAGCGTGGAGTAGACCAGGAAGATGAGGCCTATGGAGGAGTGCCCAAATACCCACCATGGATCGGGCTATGTGATATCTTGGGCGAGTAGCCGGGTGCGTGTCCTTGCACTAGCCAGTATGCAGCTCGTCAGACTCTCCGTATGGTATATCCGTCAGATAAATCGGAGACAGTAGCCGCTCTTGGCATCGTTCGAACTCAGCACTTCTCTAACTGTTCGGCGGCGCAAGCGAAGGGCTAATTGAGCACCAGTGGCATTTAGCGAGACACTGGCAGCCACCGTAGTGTGTCGAGTGACGAGATATGGGAAAGCAAGCATACTCGATACTAGGTCACTGTGGACGGTATTCGTTTCCTTCACGAGATCTGGCGTTTCTGCAGACGGATTGTGGACATTGTGAACGCGAGACTAACATAAGAATTCGGAGGACACCTACTGCTGCCGGGAACGGCTCCTGGCAGTGAGATGGCGTGAGTGTTGCTCGAGCCAGAGGTATCTAAGATACCTGAGGATTGTTGAAAACAAAATAAATATTGAGACCCGTAGGTCTACCACTCTGAAACAGCGTGTCATCCTTGTGCAGGGGCCATGCTAATCTTCTCTGTATCGTTCCAATTTTTTCGTATGCATCCCCGAAGGGAGCAATTAATCCTCTACCTTCCTCGTACACCCGAAAAGAACTTTGAATTTTGCTCAGAGCACGGGTGGCTGTTACAGTACGTAAGCGGTATTAGATACTGTAAGTCGGCCGCGTTCTCTTCGTGGGGGGATAATACCAATACACCCTGGTTCACGCACGAATGTGCAGGTCATCGTATAGATGATAGGGTGCATCCTCGATCACACTGAGAAGTTGGAGCCGACGAAACACGCGAGGAATTCCTGGGCAAGCTGTTCTAGGATCACTAGATCACTCTGGAGGTCACTGCTGTAACGCCGTCACGGTGTTGATGTGTTGTTAAGAGCAGTCGTGGTTCCAATCACCCATTTTGAATAATCCGTCGTTGACCGTCGACTGCCAGCCGATATGTTGTCGTCGTTCGCGTGCAGTGCGCGTGCGACGCCGGCCTATAAAGCTGACGTCAGCGCCAGTATCGGGTTTTCCCAAGGTTTTCCTTCGTGTTCTCTCGTCCGCTCAGGTTGATGTGATGATGTTTTGCTACTCACCACTCAAGGACGTGATTATACGTATGCCGAGTGCTATGCAGAAATCGCATACAACCCGATGGGTGACTATCTAATCTCGCAACGAACTCAGAAAGAAAGAATGTGAATTGCAATTTACAAGTCAAGGTACCAGTACACGTACTCGCGATACACCTTGTGATACTAGGTTACAGTAATTCGACAACTGCTCTGGCTTAATTTGTGAGGCGTTGGAGTGGCTCCAAGGGACCCGGGGTCAATCCACCCATTCAATTTCCTTGAGATCAAAACTCGGCCTTTGGTTTGTAAGTCCTACCCCCCAACTTTGACGTCTCAGCGTTCATCCTCAGTTCCACAGAACGATGCACCAAAATCTTTTCTCCCTCACGATTTGGTTTCATAATTTTGCGTGGCCGACCAAAGTTCACCCTGTGGAAACGAATAGTGTCGGTCACGAGGGGCATCAGCGAGATACATACGACCAATGGTGTCCCCGCAGGGCCTTCAAGTCCTCCAGGCAGCGTACACGGTGTCGTAGCGGTATGACCTCTGGGAGCCACCAGATTTTACATATTTTCAGCTGGTCATATATGGGGCTCAAGGCGTCTTTCAGTTCTTGTTCTGTCATGGATGCGGAACTGTCTTTCGTAGCGGCCATTTCTTTGGACATTGTGGGCAGCTCGGACACGTTTTCTTTGAGGTCAACAGTCCCTCGCTCGATGTCGGTGTCCTTGGTGAAGTCTTGACGTAACCAGTCACTCTCTTTTTCCGCCGGGAATGCAGAACTCTGGGGGCTCGGAGTTGGAAAGACAGTATCATCGGTTGCCAACCTCTGGGGGCGGGCGCGTTCGACGGTAAATTGTCCGCTAGAGAGTGAAGTCAGCATGTCCTGGTCCATGCCGGTCCTTCTCAGGGCGTCCTCGCGAAACCGAATTCCAGTTCCGGTACGGAAGCACTCGAGGATCATCCAGCGCAGTGAGATCCTGGCGAGGTAGTTCTTCGTACCATTTGGGACTGACCCTCCGCCGACGTCTACATACACAGAGTGTCAGAGCATTGCGACCAAAAAGAAATAGTTGAAAAACGAAACCTGCGTGACAACCAGCGAACCAAACTTCGCGGACATCTGTTTTAGGACGCACTTCGTCGTCGTTGTCTTTGCGCCTTCGGTGCCAGTGGTTCATCCGGAACGTTGCGCGCCGCTCGTCAAGTGCAAGTGCATGGCGGAAAAAACGCACGGCAGTATTGGACGCCGTAAATGGGAGCTCGCGCGAGACAAGGCCGACAGAGCAGACCGTATCCCTACATCGCGCGTCGTCGTTTGTAAAATGCCTCGATAAGCAGAGAACGAAGCAAGTACCAGACGCCAAGAAATTCCACTCCGACATCCATCGAAAAGGCATCTTTGAACTGCTTGCTTTGCTTCCATCCATCTTTGTCGTCATGTGTATACATTCGATAAGCGAAGGGAACCTGTTGGCTATTCCCCGCTGGAAGCAAGCCGACCTGGCGGGTGAAGTCAGGGTGAAGTCTGAGCCGAGCGATTCGTGATCGTCGACCTTGTGAATCATGCCCGCCAAAGCTCGTGCGGTGTATGCACCGCGTGAGAAACCGAAGATGCATATCTTATCGCCAGCACGATCTAGCGATAGGGTAAGAATCACATTCTTCTATGAAGGCGAATAAGCTTACAGTTTTCCATCAAGAATTCGTAGCCACCTGCGGTGAGTTGTAGGTAAGCTCAAAGGTACTTATATGCACCAAATTAGCATCAAATTAGCACGACGTCCCCATAATGTGTGCGTCAAGGTGATTCGCGACGGCCATATTGACGTATTTTTGGAAGGCTGCTCTGATCGGTGTCACGACTTGAGGGGAATTGAATGTCCCGACGCCAGACTGGGGGTGATGTTTACTGTGTAGCCTCTGTCATGGGGCACGTCAGACCGACCTGGTAGTAGACCATCTGCTGGTCCTTGTCTCCCTTCTCCAGGGTAGAGCAAAGCTGTACAATATTCGTGTTCTGCAGGTGGTGGTCCTCGGTAAGCGAGCGACAATCGGAGAGACAACCGAGTTAGCACCACGACTTACATCTGCGTCGAACTGGTCGCCAGTCCCATCAAAACACAATACGAGAGTGCGTGGCGGGGTAAAAGGGCGGTCGTTGGCTTTGGAAATTATGCCGCCGCTCGACGAAGTCGGCTCGTCTCCACCGCCTGAGTTATGCATCCGGAAGAAGAGACCAAGAACGCCAAAAGTCGAGAAGCGGCCAGAGAAGGAAGAAGGAATGCAAACCTGTCTCCCATTATATGAGAAAATGCGGAGAGTCGGAGACTCGATTTGGTCCCTGGCGAGTGCTCTAATGCCAGGTATCCGCAATGGAAAGTGGAACCAAATGAGTAGCTATCATAACAGCATAGGCAGGCGTATCATAACATCCGTTGTTGGGCGGCGCGTTTGATCCTGTCCGAGAATCCCGGTTGTGACTCAAAGGTTATACGCCCCTGGGCTTTAACAGCCCATGTCGTACTGGAGGGTCGGCGAGGACGTGGCGAGTGTTGAAGTCACGTTAGTCACAGTGGGATAATCGAATAGAAAAGCCACGAGGCAGCAATTAAGTGATGGTTTGTTCGATGGTTGTTCGGTTTGTTTGACTTTTAGTGACAGCGACATACGGCAACTTGAGTGATGTCGAGTCACTGGACACTCAAGCGCTTGTTGCTTAACTTAGAGCAGACAGTTCCAGACTTCTAGTCAACTTGAATGGAAGGCTTGCTTCTGTACTGTTTCCTGTGTAAGTTGCACTTATAATAACTACGCCATCGCAGTGGTGAATCGTAGTCAAGTTCGGCACAGTATGCTTAAGTCCCGTGAGTTACGAGTTTCATTCAAGTGGAGAACGTTGGTATGCGATTAATATTAGTCCGTCTCATATGTTTCGTGTTTTGTAATGTTTGTCAAAACCGCCAATTTTTCGGACATCGACTCGGGTGTACTATACACATCGTAACAGGCATGGAAGCGTAAGCGTTGTTGCCTTATGCATGTGAGGTGCAGTTTTTAGTTAAATTTCTCGGCTACTCTGTCTTCAGGTCGAGTCAAACAGGGAAGGTATGCGATGAACGGAAATGGAGCTGAGTTGACACGGGCATTGAATGTAAATCATGTCAATGCGTCGCCTAACTTACAGCAACTAGCAGTGTATAATGTGGTACGCTATGGTACGCTATTATACCATAGTATTTGATTACTACATTGTGTAATCTAAAAATAGGGTGCGAGTAAAATTTCACGTGTCTGCTGCCGGTAACACCACAGGTCGGTGTTGCAAATACTGCACGCTGAAGTCAATCACAAAAGCCGTTTGACAAGTCGGCATTAATCGATCCATTCAACGTCCCGAAGATCAAGCCCTGCTTTGGGCTTGTACTTCCCTGCTTCCAGTTCCGACTCGCTAGCCTTCATCCTAGTCTCTACGGAACGATGCACCAAGATTTTTTCGCCCTCACGAGTGGGTCTCAAAATTTCGCGTGGGCGGCCCATGTTTATCCTGTCAGATTATGGCAAGCGAGTGAACGACTGAATGCAAGATGTGGTTCATAGGAAACGTACGACCAATAGTGCTTTGGTCGGAGATATCCGTGGTACTGCCGCCGATGCCGTAACGGAGTCCACTCCAGAACCCACCATGCTTTCACTATTTTCAGCTGGTCGTGCATCCGACTCAGCGCATCGGCGCGTTCCTCCTCCTTATTGGTTGCCAAAGTAGAGGCCTCAGTCGTGCTGGCAGTCATCTGTGTAGCTGTGTGGATGTTCAGGTGTCCAGTGGGGACTGAAGGTGTGACAGGCGCTGGTCGAAGTGTCCCGACGTCGATGCCGAGGTTCTCGAGGGCGTTTCGGTGAAACTGAATACCAGTTTGGGTGCGGAAACATTCATGAATCATCCAGCGTAAGGATATCCTAGCGAGGCTGTTCTTCGTCTCGTTCGGGACCGATCCTCCGCCAACGTCTGCGCAATAACGACGTCAGATTCGCAGTGGTTTTTCTCGCATAGAAGAAAGAAGGGGGCACCAGAATGACACCCTGCGAACCAAACTTCGCGCACGTCTGTCTTTTTGTTATCGGCAGCGTCGGGGTCGTGGGGATTCCCGGGATGCCAATGGTTGACCTGGTAAGCGGCGCGGCGCTCATCAAGCGCCATTGCGTGGCGGAAATGGCGGATGGCGGAGTTAGAATTCGTGAATGGGAGGGTGTGCGGTATCACGCCAACGGAGCAGACAGTATCCCTGCCCAGCGCATCGTTTTCAGAATTCGAGAAGTTTGACAGGAAGGAAAATCAGAAAGGTACCAGGCGCCAAGAAAGTCTACCCTAACATCGACAGAGAAGGCTTTCTTGAAATGTTTGCTCTGTTGCCATCCAATCTCGTCTTCGCGGGCATACATCTCATATGCAAAGGGGACTTGTTGGTGATTCCCCGGAGGTAGCAGGCCTACCTGAGATAGAGTTGAGAGATCGTCAAGTAGCGATGCTTGCAGACGCAGACCTTATGGATCATACCCGCCAAAGCTCGGGCAGTATATGCGCCACGTGAAAAGCCAAAGATGCATATCTTATCCATCGCGCGGTCTGACGATCGGTTGAACTGGCCATTCATAGACGATAGAGTTCTAGACGGACCTACAGTTCTGCATTAAGAATTCATAACCACCTATATGGAGAATGTGTAAGTTACAGCAAGAGTACACGCGCATCAACGGGAATAGCATTACTCATGACATGGGCGCTTATATGATTTGCGATGGCCATATTAATGTATTTTTGGAAGCTCGCCCGAACTCGTGTCACCACTTGAGGAACACTATAAGTCCCGACGCCAGGCTGTGAAGAGAGGCGTTCTAGACTGCGACCACGAGTGAAAAGCACGACAATGAACGAACCTGATAGTACACCATCTGTTGGCTCGCATCGTCCTTCTTGAGTGCCGAGCAGAACTGCACGATATTCGTGTTCTACGGGCGTGCCATCAGGAGATGCACAAATGAAGGGAAATTGACGTACATCTGCATCAAACTGGTCGCCAGTCCCATCGAAGCATAAAACGAAGATACGCCGGGTGTGCAGTGGCGCAACCCGGTTCTGAGCGCCCACGCCAGGGTGAGGGAGATGGGTCGTTAAGCCAGAGTTGGGTCGCATCACAGCGATGCGACGAGGCGGGGAGATACCGAGAGGAAGGGCGAAAGGTTTCCGAACGGTCCTGAGTAAGTTAGTCCCCATAGCGGCAGTCAGCTGGGTCAGCCCGAGGCGATTTGCTAAGGCGAGCCTGAGAAAGCTCATGAAGGAGGCTTGCAGCGATACCCCCGATTGAGTGTTCACGGTGTTGGGTTTTAATGGGGGTACCCGCGCTAGAAGATGGGACTGACCCCGAGGAGATCATGTCGTCCATTTTTTTGATAGCCCGGCGCCTCCGAGGCAATTGGATAGGTGTGCGCAGTTCCGGAAAATGAACGTTGTAAACGCCCATCCGAGCTGTCCAGGCGGACTATTCCTATCATCGGCGTGGCTATATCTCAATCGAACAGCCTGGTGAGGATCATCAGAGGAATTGCTGAAGAAGTGCTAGATCAGCTAGAAAGTTGCCATAAAGGGGTGTAGGATATGCAGATGGTGGTCGATAAAAGCTCGTAAAGTCCAAAGGCATCTACTGTAGAAGAGGGGGCCCTGATACTTGTTTGGTAGTTCTATTCTGGGAGTGCAAAAGAGAACCATCACTCCGCAGTCAAAACTTTACGCCTCGTCGGACAATTCCGGCAGGGGAGTCAGGCAGCTGTAGTCGTGTACCCCACCTGAGTGATTGACGACCACAAGAAAGTGTCACTTTATGCAACGTTGTTAGAAATGAAATGTCATCTTCACCTAATCTATCACGGCCTGGACTCTGGAGTGGTCATAGTTACATGCCGCTGAATGGGAAAGCGTCGACACTACAACCACTCGTATCGTAGGCTGCTTGGGTGCCTCCCATCCAGTAGTCTATGAATTAGCTCCGCCAAGCAAGCCACCAAGACCAGGGAGAACACCCAGCGACGAGTCCGCCCCAGGTGTCAGTAAGCGTAACGTAAGCGTTCCAGACCCTTCACCCTCATGCCAGAGCTGTATTGCCCACGCACCCTGGGTTATGCCCGGTTATGTCTCATGGTAATACACTTGCCAGTTACAGCTCCTAGGTTTCGTGATAATCTCCGAGTTCTACGTCTAAGCACACGCACCCCGAGAACATTGCTGCACACCTGCACAGCAACAGCAACGACGAGGGTCCATGCCACCTTGCGCCCCGATGCCCCAAGGGGTATCTGATGACCCAGATCTCTACCGTGCCCGATTGCCACATTGACCAGAATAACGCTCAGCCGAGTTTGTCAACGATTGTTGTGGGATGTGTCGCTGGCTGGTTCATACTGTATTGTTGGCGACGAGTGGTCCGCGTCCGGTTATGGACACTGGTCGCTATTACTCTCCGGGAAAAAAAGTCCTTTTAGGAGGGTCTTACTGTAATATATCCAAGCACAATTCAAGAATATAACTCGACATTTATAGCTCCACTTTAAGCAAAAGCAATGTCCGATTCAAAACGAAGAGGTAGGATACCAAGCGTGCCAGTAATCTACAGTTAGGAAATTTTGTGACTGCAATTGCAACGACGACGACAATGATTTATGGAGAGAAAAGAAAAAGGAAGCCTGTAATGCATGTGCTTTCTGCTTGGAACCGAATAAAAAGAAAAGTCATCATCCCCGCACTCCCCACTGTAGGTGATAAATTGATGAAACCAAGACCACGAAATCGCCATGGCCGGAGAGAAAAAGGAAAAGGAAAAGAGGAATAAAGCAATTAGTAGGTGCGGAGTAAAATACTGATACCGATGAACCGTCGGAATTAATGCTACCCGTTCTTCACGCTCAACGAGACAGCTTTTGTAGGTACAGTATAGATATGATTGCGTCGCCGAGAAGGGTGTTCGACGCCTTCTATGCGTTCCTAAGGCAGCGAGTAGGACGGTGGCGGTGTTGCGGATCCCGGGCCGGAAAAGCCAGGGCCAAGGGTGAGGCTTTCCATCGCAAGCCCGAGCGGGTCATTGGCGACGCTCGACGGTGGTGCGGCAGTATGTTCGCCCATCATCGTGCGTCCGAAGAATACTTCTGGCGAGGTGCACGCTGCGACCGCGCGGCGCATGTGGTTCGTCAGGAACGAAAGCCCGACTTGGTACGCAGCTGCCAGCGCGGAAGGAGTGAGCTGCGCCTGAAGACGGGAATGGACGGACGGGACGTACCGTTCATCCAGCCGAATCCTTCGCGGGGGACCATCTTGAAGTCGATGCCCTGATTGCCATACTCGGCGTCAACGAGGTGCGAAAGCCTGACGGCATCGAACTTCTCCGGAACGACGCCGTTAAAGTCGACGAATGCGGTTGTCATCCTGTCCCCATGCTCAGTACTGCCTCCCAGATACACCATATGAATAGGGCTTACATGTAAAGGAAGCGATATGCGAGGCGTTGGGCATCCTCGAGATAGCCGTAACGCTCGAGTCCTACCCACGTCATGATCTGATGTGGCGGCCTTTCGGTCGGTGGTCAGCAACACGATCACCCTCACCCTCAAGTCTGGAAACTCACCATGCGTAAGGGTAATCCCACTGCCGGTTGGGACGATCGAGGGAAATCTTGCCGCGGGACTCCTCGGTTCCAGAGACCAGTCCACCGAGCACCTCGAACTTCTTGAGCGATTCGGAACTAGTTCAAGAAGTTGTTCATAAGAGAACTGAACACGTGTGAAAAGGGCTTGACGACTCACACAAGCTTCCATCCTTGCTCTTCACTCGCGCACCCAGCCCACAACGGCCAGAACGCCGTGGCGCTTTCGTAGAGGCTCTGCTTCTCCTGCACAGTGTCATAGTCGAAATACAGGCTCTTGCTCTCGTTCCAGCAATATCTGTCGATCATGTCCCGGCGGAAGTCCGCACGCGCAAACCACTCCGCGCTGGTTTGCGGGCGAGCAAGCGAGCGCTCGCGGTGCGGGTTCGCGTACGCCTCGACGCTCGGGGGGAACGGTGCGAGGTCGAAGTCCTCGTCTAGCTCAAGCTCGTCGTCAAATACCTCGCGGATCGCTGTCGCTATGTCGACTTCGTACTTGTAGAGCAGAGATTGCAGGTCGATCGTGCCGAGGTTGGCGCAGCGCTTCTCGAGGCGGTAGGTCGTGTCGTGACCCGACTCACGCACCGCACGGTCGTGCAAGAAGTACTCGTCGAGCTCTGGCTCGCGGATCGTCTGGGTGTTGTAGCGTTCGCTGAATTCGTTGATGGACAGCCCATGCTTCGCCGCGTATGGCTCGATGATGTGTGTGAAATGCGTCGCCTCTGTCTCGGGAGGGATACCCACACCTTCAGGGCGGTAACGAGAGAGCCCGGTCTTGGGGTCGATGCGGGGCTCCGCAACCCAAATAGTGTGATACTCTTTTATGGCAGCTTGAATAGCACGCTTGAGCCACTGTCGGTTGGCATCAAGATCCGACCGATCAAGCTGGTTGTAGATCTGAAGAGCCATGTCGGTGAGGAAAGGCGGCTGTGAACGAGCGAGGTAGTAGGAGCGGCTGCCGTTAAGGATCTTGTTGTAGTGTTTGATCTCAAAGATGAAGTGTTCGACGAGACCCTTGGCCATCTGCACTTGGCCATCAACGAGAAGCCCAAGGGAGATGAAGTAGGAATCCCAGTTGTACAACTACACGGAACAAATTAGTTGATTGACAAGCGCCCATCATGGACCGGATCTACGGACCTCGTTGAAGCGAGCACCAGGCACGATGAACGGGATACCCTTGAGAGTTCGCCCCCCACGCCCATCATCGACTTCGTTCATTGCAAGAGCCAAGATGCCAGGTTTGCTATTGAGACTCTTGACAAAATGGGGATCGTCAGGATTGTTGGGAGGGAGAACTTGCACGTCGAGGTTGAGGTGCGGCTTCTCGGAGGCGATCTTTCTGTAATATTCAACCATCGCAGGCTCGCGATGGGGAACATAGATCCGTGGCTGAATGCGTCCTGTGCGGTTTTTAGGATCCGCACAGATAATTTCAAGGCCATCGCCATCGATGCGCCGGGTGAGGGAGTGCCAGAATGAATTCTTGATCATGCGAGAAAGGCGATCGACTGGGTTCTCGGTAAGACGAGCTTCATCGAGAACAATCCTCTTCCGGTTGTGATCGCGAGCTAGTGCGAGCTCCTGAAGGAGGTTCGACAGCATATAGGTGCCCTTGGGTGGAGAGGACATCAGCCAAGATAGTAAGATGACATTATACTAGGGCGCACCCGTATATCGAAGGTCTTGAAACCATTGCTAGTAGCTGTGCCAAGCGAGAGAATCTTGGGACCCGCATCCGTGATACTAATTTGGAAGTCACCATCAGTGTCTTCCTGTTCGAGGACGAGACGGATGGTCTCTTCGACATCTATGAGGAATCGGCGTGGGGCCGAGCGACTCTTCTCGTCGTGAGACATCCTACGTGGCCTGAGGTGCCAATCGTCCTCGAACACAGGACGCTTGGGGGCGTGTCCACCAGACTACAACGAGGGTCAAGGAAAGACCAAATTATTTATGGGCAGAGGTCATACCGTACTATACGTTCTGGAGCGACTGTGATACTCCGTTCCTCCATAGTATTCAGAGGCATCGGCGTCGATAGGACGTTGTTCATGAAGGGGGTCGCCGACAAAGTTCATGCCCGGTGGGTGGGTAAGAGGAGGGGCCATGGTCTGAAATAAAAGGACGAAGATGCAGGAAAGAAAGCGTGAACGCTCTACGATTGTGTGAGGGAGAAGAAGAGGGAGGTGGGTATGGGGAAAGTGAAGGCGAAATGGGATCTGACGTCCGAACAATGAGCGAGGTATTTGTCAATGAGCGGGGTGATGCTCTAGTACTAACTGGGGTTGGGGAATATTATATCGATGTCTATTTGACCGGGGCAATGACCCTGGACTTGACGGCGTTAGAGGTCAAGAAGGAGGTGGTTGACTGTTCAGTTGGCTGTCCATTTAACTCAATGGCCTGCTTCCGCTGTCGTTTGTGCCGCCATATTTAACCTCGAAATTTTATGAGACGGAGACAATTCGCTTCGGCCACCGTTGTGTTCGTAAAATTATTGTCAACTTCCTATCGAGGACTCCATCATCTCCTGATTTCATCCCGTGCCTAAAAACTTCGCGGTTGGACGTTGGAGTTCCAAGGCACGTTCTGCAACGAACGACTATGCCCACCCCTTTCTACCAAGCCGCCGGCTTTGAGCCGACCAACCTCCAACGTCCCACCTGTCACTCACTGGTATACATTGTCGGGTAGAACACGGCCTGTATCGTATACGACAGCGCTGTTAATGTGCCATTAGGGTGCCGTGTTTCTTACTATAGTTTTCGGGTTCAGTCCTTTGTCCTCACATCTACGATATGACTCTGATTTACTCGTCAACTGCCTACTTCGTACCTCGACCAAGTCTTCCTATGAACCACGAAGAAGCCGTATTAATAGTGCGTTGTTCGAAAGTGAATCCCCGATGACGCATGCAGACTAGTCTGCAATTCGGAGTCCGGTGGCCTGTACCTATTTCTCACGCCCGTGTGCTGGCATCTCTCATCATCCGGTGTTGTTCAACCGCATCTGGAAATGAGCTTCACATATTCACAACTTCTTGTTGCTTCTCTTGTTTCGGTGATCGTGTACCGACTGTTTCAGAGAAGACGACGGTCACCGCTCCCTTTCCCTCCCGGTCCCAAGGGCCTGCCGCTGATCGGAAACCTGCGTGACCTACCCACCCAGTATCAGTGGCTCAACTACGAAAGATTGGGACAGGAAATCGGTAAGCACCTATAAGGTGGTCCCTTCCTTGTTGCAGAAATTCACCAACGATGCTTAGGATCTGACATCGTTCATCTGGAGCTTTTGGGAACACATATAGTCGTCTTGAACTCTGAGAAGGCTGCAAACGATCTTCTCGAGAAGCGGTCATCCATATACTCTGACAGGTGTGTCTATGCCGTGTGAAAGGTACCGTCATGTAACTCAACATGACGTCCCATCGCATTTAAGACCTCAATTAAAGGCCCTGACTGAATTGTGAGAAGATCGCGATACTGGAAAACAGAGCCGTTTTACTGAATCACTGACTATGTGCGCAGGCTTGACGCGGGAAGCTGGGTACTCACTTTCTTTCCGTATGGCAGCAAGTGGAGGACCTGGCACAAAGCATTCTACACGCACTTGCAGCCATCCGTGGTTCACCGATACCACCCGATCGTAACGAAAGCTAATCGACAGCTGCTATGCAATTTACTCGACACACCACAGGACTTTTTGAAGCTCCTCCGCCAGTGCGTTATCCGCTTTTATGCTCTAGCGGTGTTCTAGAATAAATCCCACTAGAATGGTTGGCCAAACTAACCTGTCTATAGCATATGGCATCGATGTGGCCCCACGGGATGACCCAAATATCGCACTCGCGGAAGAGGCCGTTCGGGGTATGCATGTGGCCCAAAACAGAGGTCGCATATTCAACTATGTTCCGTTCTGTAAGCCAAATTTACTCAGCGTGAGCGTGTGATGGGTGACCCTGGGACAGTCATTCACTTTCCGTGGTGGTTTCCTGGCGCTGGCTTTAAGAAAGATGCCGAGATGCACAAACGCAAGCTAAATCAGTGCCGGGATGAGCCATATGAGGCTGTGAAGAGGGCACTGGTACGCATCGTTCTACAACCGTGCACCTAGTTTCTCATAACGGCCAATCAGGAGGAAAACAGGGCGACACCTTCCATCGCGGCATCAATGATCACTGATCTCTCTGAAAAGTCAACACCAGAAGAGACATTCATGGCAAGAGGACTGCCCAGCAACATATATGCTGGTGAGATATTTCTCTCCATATGTCAAATACGGTTGCTAAGGTTCTGATGACCCGTTCGAGGGAGTATCGATACGGTTTGATAGATACTTTTTGGACCTGGCTTTGGTCTGACTACTTTTTCTGTAGACTACGGCGGCGGTCCAGTCCTTTGTGCTTGCGATGGTGCTCTACCCAGAAGTGCAAAAACGCGCCCAAGAAGAGATAGACTCAGTGTTGGGCCACGGCCACCTTCCTGAGTTTGGGGACGAAAATGCGCTGCCGTATCTCAAAGCCGTGCTCTACGAACTATTGCGGTGGGGCCCTCCGGGTCCACTCGGTGAGAACTCAACGAGATCAATCATGCAATGTATTTACGATCCTTCATTTCAGGTATCCCGCATCGTCTGACCGAGGATGACGTATACAATGGCTACTTCTTCCCCGCCGGAAGTCTGGTCGTCTCCAACGTGTGGTAAGCCCGACTCCTTCCCGCCAGCGGCCCACCCCTGCTAACATACTCACACCACTCGCCTATATCTCTCAGGGCGATCTTGCACGACCCAGCGACCTACCCAGAACCCTCGAAATTCAAACCCGAGCGCTTCCTAGGTCCCGCGGCGCGTGCACAGTTCCCAGAAGCCGCTTTCGGCTTTGGCCGGCGCAAATGCCCGGGCCGCGCCCTCGCACGGGACGTGGTGTGGCTGGCGATGGCGAGCATGCTCGCCGTGTTCGAGTTCCTTCCCGCAACAGATGCCGACGGCCGCCCTGCCCCGCCTCCGCAGGAGTTCACCACGCTGGCCATTTCGTGAGTTCACAGCCCCCCACAGGGGCACAGGTTGTGCTGACTAGGCGGCCGCGGCGCGCATGTGATGCGCTTCGCGTCGATTTTACAGGGGCCCAATGCCGTTCGAATGTACTATCAGACCGCGGTCGTCGACTGCGAGGGAAGCGGTGCTCGCGCTACTTCATGACTGAATCACCTGTCGTGCTTTATCCATGTTTGGGGAACAAACCCCTTTAACAGCTGTTTGACTTTCCGTCTATCTACTGAATGCCCCTAGCTGGCCTCGCTTGTACCGCTTATGTGTCTTTAGTGCATGGTAATACTATTGATACGTGTATCTATTTCATGATGCTTTGGCTGTGGATTCTCAAAAGGGTGCAGTTATGATTGCTTTGTTTGTCCGTGCTGGCGGTTGAGGATTTCCTACAGAAATGGCGTTGGAGAGAGCATAAGTAACAAGGGTTGAAATGGCTATGATTGTTTGTCTTGTCCAACAGGTCACAAATGGTATGCCTATATCTCCATGAGTAGTCTCGCGGATGCCTAACTCTTTCGCTTGCTATCCGCGGGATGTCGAGTGGACACCTGCCTGCGTGAAAGATACGCGCGATACGCCGTTCTGTTTCAAGTTAGGATTGTCGAAGTCCAAATATGCGAACAAGTTTCGGAAGTCGGTAACTCTATATTTCCGGTCTTGCATTAATACCCTGCGGCGTTCGAAAGCCTTGCGTTCCCTTGGCAAACGGTCTTTCACTGTTCCATGTTCGTCTAACATATCCGTTTTATCGTCGTGCAGGCAACAAAAGACCACTACCGGTTAACTGGTCCTGAGGGCCGGACACTAACATTCTTAGCGAACGAGTGTCGTGGTCGTCCGAGTCATTTGGGCTAGATATCATCCGTTTCGGTGAGATGCACATAGTTCAATTCCGAGAGTGCTGTGAATGGTCTTTAAAAGCAGCCATTCGTGTACTATAGCAGGGGAGAGTAGTCACCCAGACTCGGCTTGGAATCAGCTTGCAGTGGTCCAGGTGCCCGGCTACAGCTGGCAACGCCCAAACAAAGCCCCTGAGAGAACTGCGAGAGGACGCCTGAGTCACAGGTTTGATTCCCCCTTCTTTTTCCGTATGGGAACAAACGAATCGGTAGTGTGCCTTATCAAACCTCTCAGCAAGAAGTTACCTGCTTTTGGGCCGAAAAACCTATTCTGCAGCTCTCGTCATTCTTCGTTTTGTTTCACGGATTCTTCGGCGACGACGCGGCTGGATCTCTACCCCGATCCAACTTGGGTATCTCGACCACCAAGCGGTCAATCGCCGGAGTAGCGATCATATTTGAACACTCTTTTTCTGTACTAGTAGGGGGTACATGGTACGATGCGTTCCATATTGTCACATCACTTCATACTCCTGTCCGAGTCCCTGCCAGGCTTCACAAAGTGGCAACACGATAGGATGCCTGCGAATAATGGGACTTGTACTTCTCACCACAGGACGAGCGAGGGTTTGGAGGGACAGGCCGAGAGGGCTGAGCGCAGGCCCCCAGCGACTAGCCATTGTAGTCCATCCTTGAATTACTACAAACCAACTAAATGAATTATCGATCTGAAGGCAGATCGATCGAAATTGAGGTCCAGAAGTGACAGAACGGAGCCAGGGGAAACTAGTACCAGGTGACCAGCGTCGCGTAAAAGCTTCGTTGGAGGCCCTCGCATATGGGTCCTGGGTTTTCAAGTTGCCGTGCGCCCTAAAATTTTTACACGCCCGTTGTGCTAATCGATCGCGTGGACGCCCGTTCGGCCGATGGGATACAGCATCTTACAAGCAACCTAGGTCGACGGCTGAATGCGCGTAGCGAATACGGCTTTTTTTTCGCTCATGCATTTCTTGTCTTCATGTGTGGAGGATTGTCAGCGTTTCAGTGCGGGTACATGTACATGCAACAAAACATGACATGGAAAGGGCCTGTACTAGCCACAATCGATGTTTCTACCTTGTGACCGTGCTGTATGTTTACTCGAACGCCCCGCATTCATAGCGAAGGGATCGTTCATGGAATCATCTGGCAGACAATTGGACCGCAATCTGATTGTACTTTCCCGATGAAGTTGCTACCTCCATGAACCAAGTGGGAGTCCAAAGCCCCAGCGATGTCGAGTTACGGAAGCAAGGGGCCTCGTAGTTGAGCCTATAATAGAATCAACTAAGTTGGTTACTCGAACTCACGAAATACGGGGACGTGGCCACAAACGTGAGGAATGAAAGATATTCATCTCTGGTAATTTTTCTTCATACGACTCACAAGCACGCGATAGCTAGTTGTCGTTTGGCCCTATAGCTCATTTTGGTGGATTTTTCTACCTCCCTCTCTAGCGCCGTGTAAGTCGCCACCTGCAGATTGCTATTCATTCGTACGCACCTGGTCCAGGTTGTCAGTTAGGAGGGAAGGTGATGGTTGGCACGAGCGTCAGAGTAGCACCCATCTTGGTGGTACTCGTGATAGGGACGCCACGACAGGGATTTCCGGGGCCACCGTCCCTTCGGACGTCCAGTTGGTATCCTATGACAAAAGTAAGTTCTCTCATGTCCCAGAGGCAAATATGATGGCAGAATCGTTTTGAAGGCCATATGTCCCCGAGATATGACCCTCAAAACCCACTGGCAGTCGGAGTTGCGCTGCTTTGTGCTCAGGCAAGAGTGGCTTCCGGGTCGTAAGGGAAAAGCTCTTAATCGAGAACTTTTCCCTCACGATCTGGAAACTACTCTTGCCTGGGGACAAAGCAACACTACTCCGACTCAGTAGTTGGGCATTACCCAATAGCTGAGCCTACACTGGCACCGTCTCACAAAGCATCCGGCCAGAGCGAAAGGATGTAGAGATCAGTAGTGGCTGCATATGGATAATTTGGCGATTTGCCGGTGTCATAGCAAGAAGTGGTGGAATGTGTGAATGACAGAAAAAAAGATAGCCTTTAAGAAGCTCCGGAGATTCACAAAGGCCTCGCTTACAAACTTAGCGAGGGCGACTACAGCTCTGACCGCCCATGCGCCCACTGGTACGCCGGCATCATTTCGGGCTTTTCCATTTCGTTTATGTAGACAAAGCCGTGTACAGTCGTCTTGGGCCCAGCTGAGGTTATTGCGTAGCGTGAGAGACGGACTAGTCGACATGTTTCTAGACATCTCCTCAAGGATGAATCACTTCCAAATTAGGACCTCCGGCATCCACGGTCCGGGATTCCGGTCCTCCAGTTAAGTGACCCGTGCTTGGCTCCTCTTGTTGCCATTTCTCAGGCCTGTGCCGCTCGATAGCCTACAGACTGAAGCACACTCGAATTGTATTGTCCTCGCCTTGCCTGGCATTTTCAAAGCACTTTTTTCTGCTTCCCTGTTTTCTGCGGTCGTGTATTTGTTATTGCAGAGAAAACAACGGCCACCGTTCCCTTTCCCTTGGTCCCAAGAGCCAGTCCCCGCTTGACGTTATTAGGACAGAGATTCACTTTTCGTGGTGGTTCCCTAGTGCAAGCTTTAATAGGGATGCCAACATATACAAGCGCAAGCTAGAACAGTCCTGTGATATACCATATGAGGCCACAGAGAGGGCATTGGTACGCATTGTTCCAGTTCAACTATTGTATTATCTGCCAATCACGAGGAAACTAGGGCGGTGCCTTCCATTATGACGTCGATGATCCTTCTGAGAAGCCAACACCAGAAGGACAAGGCATTACCACACAATATATATGTTGGTGAGATATGAGTTTTCGCTTCGTATGTCGAGTACAAGTGCTAATGTTCCCTTGTGGCATTTGAAGGGGTATTGATTCGGTCTGCTGGACGTAGCTCTATTATCTGAGTTCTTTCTTTATACCACGGTGGCGATTCAGTCCTTCGTGCTTGCGATGGTGCTCTACCCAGAGGTGCAAAGGCGCGCTTAAGAAGACATCGACTCAGTTTTAAACTACGGTGACCTTCCTGAGTTTGGGGATTGAGATGCACTGCCGTATCTCAAAGCCATAAAATATTGTGACGGAGCCCTCCTGGCTTGGTCAGACCGATGACATCTATCGTGCCTTTTGCGATGCACTCACAAGTCGTCATTCCAGGGGTGTCCCACACCGTCTGACCGAAGATAACGCCAACAATAGCTACTTTATCCCCGCCGGGTCCATGGTTAAGGGTTTCTGCAGGGAAGGCTGGGAAGGCGTTGGGAAAAGCACGCCAAGGATTTAAAATAGTTGTGATTGTTCACAGACAGTATAGTACTATGCTTACCACACCTCTGCAAACGTACCCATATCTGCAAGTTCGGAAAGATCGTAATCGATCAGTACTTTCCTGACACCCTTTCTTCCCAAAAAAAAAACCCTCTATTCTCTAGCATGTGTAGATGTAAGATCATATAATATAATGAGGATCAGAGCAAAATTACGGTCGTGAAAAATCGACAAAGGCGATGGGGTGGTCCAGAAAGTGTGCCCACAGCCCCAGATCTGAGCGATCCCAACATTTCTACTGGACCTCGCCTTACTGTGATGTTACCATCCATTACTGCAGTGACTTTACAGATTTTGGGGTCGATAGACAAAGGCGATCGGGTTGGAGACAAAAATTCTCCAAGGACCATGGAGAGGCGATAAAACGTGACCCAATTCGGCAAGCAATTGGGACTCCTCTCTAGACGCAAAACGGCATCCCCGGCACAGAGCTCTCCATGGCGCGCAACACAAAGTCACTCTCCAAACGTGCTAAAAAATGGAAATCGGAGACCGATAAAGAAGCAAAGCTCCAAGAAGCAAGCGATGCAGTCACCGATGGGACGTTCAAGAACTTAGCAATAGCCGCGCGTCACTTCAATGTACCCTACGAACACGCTTCTTTGTTCCCAGCTTCTCCCCGTCCCTCCTCCCCCCTTATTCCGGTTTCGCTTCTCAGCCCAACGTTGGGCCCATGTCATCATCGAGCACACATCATTACTATGACCCACGCTTACAGTACTCATACCAATACCATAACTCCTAGACACTTACATACTGGCCTCATAATGTGATCGAAATTTTGCCCTCGTTCGACGCCTGCAAACAGGACTGACTCGCATTGCCACATTTGCCGAAATGCCACCCCTTCTCCGCCTGCCGCCAGTCTGCCGCCACGATGACAAAGCGTTACCAAAACTTGCAGAGGTGGGCCTTATCGCTCCACGTTGAACGGGTTGAGAAACAAACAAATAAAAATCAGAATCAGGTGTGAGATACATGCATCTATTAATATGTACAAAATGAAGTAGCTACGATATGTTGTTGAAGCTACAAAAAAAGATTACCGTTTTTTTGCAGAGGTGTGGTAAGCATAGTATACCTATAACTCCATGAAAAGTTCTACAGTGGCTCAGCTTCAACTCTTTCAGACGTGGGCAGTTGGTTGGCGATTAGTCTGCTCTATACTTATATAACTTAGTCTATTGGTAACCGGTAACCACGTCTTATTCCTGTTTCTCACCCCCATCTGTTACTCAAGCCTGAACCAAGCGTTCAACGTTCAACAGCCTAAGCCTACAAGCTGAAGGACAGCCGAATTGTATTATTGTTCTCACCACTGTACTAGTAGTCGGTAGCTGCTAGTCAGCGGCCCCATTTTCCTTGTCCGGGACTTTCAACCACTTCTGGAGATGAGCTTCACCTACTTCCAACTTTTTGCCGGTTCCCTGCTTTCAGTGGTTGCGTATCTGTTATTGCAGAGAAGACAACGGCCACCGTTCCCTTTCCCTCCCGGTCCCAGTTGGGACGGGATATCGGTAAGCAAATGGTGGCCTCCTTTTTACGGTACCTCATCGATCGGTGCTTAGGGTCTGATATCCTCCATCTGGAGCTTCTTGGGATGCATTTGGTCATCTTGAACTCTGAGAAGGCTTCGAACGATCTGCTCGAGAAGCGATCATCCATATACTCTGACAGGTGTGTGTATATTATGTGAAATGTGTTATCATGAAGTTCGAAATGACATCCCATCGCATTTAAGACCTCAATTAAAGACCTTCACTGAATTGTGAGAAGGTTATGATTCTGGAAACTAAGTCGTTGCTGACAACGTGTGCAGGCTTGACCTGGGAAGTTGGTCACTCAGTTTCCTTCCGTATGGAAGCAAATGGAGGGATTGGAGTAAAGTATTACGTGTGCATCTGCAGCCAGCCGTGGTTCACTGATACCACCCGATCCAAGTGAAGACTGCCCGACAACTGCTGTGCAACCTACTCGACACACCGCAAGACTTCTTGAAGCACCTCCACCAGTACGTCATCTTTAGGCTTGCTCTAGTGATGTTCCTAAATGGATCCTACTAGGGTGGTCGGCTGTGCTAGCTTGTCGATAGCGTATGGCCTTGATTTAGACCCACGAGATGACCCGAATATCGCGCGCACGGACGAGGCGCTTCAAGGTATATCCATAGCTCAAAGGAGGGGTAGCATCTTCAACTTTGTTCCGTTCTGTGAGCCATATTTTCTTAGGGCAAGAGTTTGATGGATGACCCCGAGCTTCTTTGGACAGACATCCACTTTCCGTGGTGGTTCCCTGGTGCTAGCTTCAAGAAGGATGCCGACATATACAAGCGCAAGCTAGAACAATCCCGTGAAATACCATACATGGCTGTGAAGAGGGCATTGGTACAGATTCAAGTTGTTCAATTTGTTCTACGACTCATCCCAATTTAACTGTTTTCTCTTAATGGCCGATCAGGAGGAAAATAGGGCGGCGCCTTCCATTGCAGCATCAATGATCACTGATCTTTCTGAAAACTCAACACCAGAAGCGATATCTATGGCAAAAGCATTGTTACACACTATATATGCTGGTAAGATAGGTCATTTCTCTTATGTCAGTTCCGGGTGCTAATACTCCCTTGTGACATTTGAGGGGGTATCGATACGGTTTGATAGATCCTTTTTGGACCTAGCTATTGTCTGAGCTCTTTCTTTAGACCACAGCGGCACTTCAATCCTTCGTGCTTGCGATGGTGCTCTACCCAGAGGTGCAAAGGCACGCCTAAGAAGAGATCGACTCAGTCTTAGGTCATGGTCACCTTCCTGAGTTTGGAGATCAGGACGCGCTGCCGTATGTCAAAGCCATACTGTACGAAGTACAGCGATGGAACCCTCTTGCCCCCCTTGGTTAGTAGATTAACGACATCTTTCGTCCCTTTTACAATGTACTCACGAATTATTATCCCAGGTGTCCCGCACCTTCTGACAGAGGATGACGTCTATAATGGCTACTTCATTCCCGCTGGGAGCATGATCTTCTCCAACTCGTGGTAGGCCTAAATCCTCCTTCCTGCCAGCGTCCATGACACCGCTACTATACACTCACACTACTGGCTCATATCTCTCAGGGCGATCTTTCACAATCCCACGACCTACCCAGAACCCTCGAAATTCAAGCCAGAGCGCTTCCTCGATCCCGCCGCCCGTGCACCGCTCCCAGACGCTACATTCGGCTTTGGCCGCCGTATATGTCCGGGCCGTTTCCTCGCGTTGGATACAATGTGGATAATAATGGCGAACATGCTCGCCGCGTTCGAGTTCCTTCCCGCAACAGATGCCGACGGTCGCCCTGCTCCACCTGCTCAGGAGTTCATCCACTTGCTTGCCTCGTGAGTTCTCAGCCCACTTGCATGCGTGTCTCCTCCCTTCCTTTACTTGGACATTTGTTGCATTGTTGCGTGTTGCGCTGACTAGGGTGATGCCGGCGCTCATGATGCGCTTCGCGCCAATTTTACAGCGGCCCGAAGCCGTTTAAATGTCAAACCACGGTCGTCGGCCGTGAGGGAAGCGGTTCTCACTGCGCTTCAAGACTGAATCGTCCCTTGTTATTTTTTCATTTGATCCCATCTTTGGGATAGAACCCCCATAAGCGTTGTCGATTGGTTTTCCGTCTATTTTCTGTATCGCCTCGGCTTAACTACCGCTTTGTACTGCTTGTATGCGTCTTCATTCTTTGTACGTGATAATACTATTGACATATTTGACAATGCCCTGGCTCTAGATTCTTAAAAGAGTGCAGTCCCAATTCTATGTTTCTGGGTGCTGGCAGTCGAGGAATTTCTGCAAAGACCTTGGAGAGAGCATTGAAATAGCCTATATTGATTGTCTCGTCCGACGGGTTACTGGAAGCTGGCCGTGACCAGCAACACTAAATCGGGCCAAGACAAAACGTGAACTTGGGTATATTTGGAAATAGGAGGTTCTCTCGAGAGTACTAATGCGTGGAAGCAACAAGAGTGATAAGGAGATAGGGAAAGGGAGGTCTGGCGTCCGAGAGGTGGTGAGGACGCCTCTTTATACGTCGGGCTCTCCTCCAGGACCGTCTTGCATGTGATAGAGTGCCGGGTTTGGGTGAGCGAGGGATGACGATATGAATGACGAGTGAAGGTAAGTAAAGGCTCAACGATCGGCGTGATCGGAGCGGCTCAACGGTCGGCATGATCGGAGCGTGGAAGGAAGTGTGTAGCGTACTTACACCCCTCCCCGGTATAATAAAAGGGACATTAATTTAAGCAGAAGAAGAAAAAAGGTGGGGGGGGTGCAATGGCGCTCAGCACGGGTGCGTCAAAACCCCTGTGGGGAAAGCTACCGGCGGCGGTGAGAAAGCTATTCAAAAACGACACGTGAGGCTGGCCAGCGTTGGGAATGTAGTAGCGTCTTGTCGTTGCTGCCACTTGTCTAGCGCTTCGCAGTCTTCGAGCTCTTTTGCCGGGAGCCACTTGTCGCCTTCTGGGCCTTCACCTCGCCACCTAACACGGTATTGAAGTCCTCGTCCGCGTCGACGTTGGTCGACGATCTTGTCAATGAAGAATTCATCGTGACCGTCAATTGTCACGGGCTTTGGGGGTTTGAGCGCTCGTTCTGGGAATAGCTCATTGTTGTTTTCAATGAAGAGTTGCACTTCCGATGTGTGGAACACCGGGAATATGTTTGGCCGTTCTGGAAGATCTAGTGTAACTGTGGAATGGGCTTCGTCAGTTGCGATGACACGGTAAGGTCCATCATAGCGTGGCATGAATTTCGCCGCTCGATGTGTGTCACTTGATTTGTATTCTCTGCGTCTGTGTAATGTTGACAACACCACACGGTCACCGACCTTGAAAGGAAAGTGTAGGGCTCGGTGATCGTTCGCTTGAGCGGCCTGGCTAACTTTGGCATTGAGAAGGTTGTCGTGTGCCTCCATTTCTATCAGGGCCATTCGCGACACTAGTTCTCGGGTGGTCACATCTACTGGTTCTTCCGATTCGCATGTTGTTACAATCGGTGGTAGGAGCCGTGCAGGTTTTCCAAAGCGTAGTTGGAAGGGGGTGAAACCCGTGGAGCTATTGATCGTGTTCATGATGTTGAACCGGACTTTTGGTAAGGCTAGTGCCCAGCCTTTCTGGTCACGCTCCACTGCGAAGCGAAGACATTGTATCACCGTCTTGTTCGTGCGTTCGCTGGAGCCGTCAGTTTCCGGGTGGTATGCCGAGGACATCTTTAGTTTAACTCCGGTCAGTTTGTGTAGTGCTTTCCAGAAGCGCGAAACGAAGAGCTTATCACGATCTGAAACTATCTCCAGTGGAAGGCCGTTTTCGCAGTACCACTTTTCGAAAAAGATTTGGGCCAATTGTTCTGCAGATAGTGTCGACACTGTGGGTATGAGTCGGATATCAGAACCAAGGCGGTCAGTGAACGTGAGGATCGTATCGAATCCGTGGTCAATTGGGAGGGGTCCCACGAAGTCAATTGCGACCGAGTCGCATCGTCCATCCGGTATTGGCAGTGGGTGTAGTGGACCAATGGGCTTTGTGGTGCGGGATTTATTTCGTTGGCAATCGGCACAACCTGGGATGTAGCCCTCTTCAAGATCGCGACGCATGTTTGGCCAGTAATAGGACGTGCGTAACGACCCATACGTTTTGGGCGCACCGAAGTGTCCAAGTTGGTCATGTGCCAGGCGGAATAGGGTCTCGCGGATGTTGCCAGTGTTCGGGATTACAAGACGGTCGTCAATAAACCAGAAGCCGTTCTTATTGTGGATGTTTGGCATGCCTACAGTAGCTTTCATCAGTTTCTGTGTGAACGGGTCGGTGCTATACCCGTCTTTTATTTTGGACAGGATTGCATCTTCAAGTTCGAAGCGTGTGCGTATTCTTTTGGTTTGGGTGGAGTCCATTATTGCAGCGACAGCAGTGAGCGGGGTGTCTGGCAAACGAGATAGGGCATCAGCTGCACAGTTTTTGTCGCCGGGTAGATAATGTATTGTTGCGTCGTATTGGGACAGGAATTCCATCCAGCGTGCTTGTCGCCGGGACAGATCACGTTGTGTGTTAAAATGTTCCAACGTTCGGTGGTCGGTCCAGACTTCAAAAGTATAGCCAAGTAGTTCCGACCGCCACTTAGCAAGGGCACGAATGATAGCCAGCAGTTCCTTTTCGTGGACCGGGTAGTTCAATTCTGCTCCCTTGAACGACCGGGATTCGTACGCGACGGGCCTTGCAGTTTCGTAGGTTGGTCCAAAGGAGAGTATGGCTCCGGATCCTGTATCACTGGCGTCCGTCGTGACGAATATCCTGTAGTTTGGCATGAGTGATGGGTCTATGGTAGTCAAGCACTCAGGTGAGGTTACGAGTTCCTTGATTTTTTCAAACGCGTTCTGATGCCTGTTTGTCCAAGCCGGGAATTCTCTGTCACATTCTTTTCGCGTCAGCTCATCGAGGATGGACGTATAATCTGCTAGACGTGGAAGGAAAATGGCGAGGTAGCGTACCAGCCCGAGAAATCCGCGGACTTGTTTTGCGGATGTTGGCCGAGGCCAGTTGTGTATGCGGTCTGCTTTGCCCTCGTCCACCTCAATTCCCTTTGCTGAGATCCGATGACCGAGGAAACGGATTTCTGTGGCAAACAGTTTTGTTTTCTTTGGGTTGCAGTATAGCTTGTTGTCGGCGAGTGCCTGGAGTATTGTAGCGACGTTCTGTTCGTGTTCCTCTACGGATCTAGACCAGATGGATATGTCATCAATGTAGACGTGACAAAATTTGCCAATCCACGGCTGCAGGGCTGCGGTGACTCGTCGCTGGTGGATGGCCGGTGCGTTCTTGATTCCCATAGGCATGACCACCCATTCATATAGACCCCATGGAGTGTTGACCGCAGTGTGTTCGATGTCATCCTCATGCATTTTTGTTTGGAAGAAGCTATTAGTCATGTCTATGGAGCCAAAGATCGTGCCGCAGGCACAGTCGGCCAAAATCTCATTGATTCGAGGAATTGGGAAACTATCGGTGATTGTATTTGCATTAAGCTGTCTATAGTCGTTAACCCATCGAGGGAGGGCGGTAGGATCTGCTTTTGGGATGATAAAAGCTCCAGAGCCAGCAGGAGCAGATGAGGGGCGTATGCGTCCGGCATCTAGGTGTTGTTGGAGCAGTGTGTGCCATGCATCTTTCCATTTGCGGGGGCAGGGATAGTTTCTTGACTTTATTGATGTGTTTGGATCTTTTAGTCGGATCCGAGCACGTGGTTTATCCGGAAGTTCGTTCGAGTGTGGCGGGGGTTCGAATACGCTCGCAAACCTGTGATGCATCTCGGCGTCCTTTTTTATAAGCGTATCCTCTAGGTCGAGTACACTGATCCTCTCGCGGATCGCTGCTAATATATCAGGTGTGTTTCTGTGCGGGACTCGGCATTTTGGTAGCGGCGTGAGGCTCAGGAGATTGTACGGGGGGTCTAATTTTGTTGCGAGACACTCGCGTTTATTATAATCACAAACGATATCATTGTCGCTCAGGAATGGGAGTCCTAGGATGATAGGCATACAAAGGTCACGAACCACGACGGCGTGCAGTACTGTAGAACGGAAAGCACAATCTCGGGAAGCCATGGTCAAGTGGACATAGTGTGTGAGAGCGGTGCGTCTGGTCTGTGGATCAATTGCAACGCTGACCTGCTCTGGCTCTTTCAATTCAAGTGTGGGCAGTTTTAGCTTGTCAACAATATCGGAGCGGATGAAGACCATGTGAGCTCCACTGTCGATAAGTGCGGTAGTGTTTACTCGGACATGAGACGTTGGACCGTTCACTACACAGTGCCAGACGAAATGCTCGCATTTGAGCGTGGTCGATGGGGTGCTTTTGTTGTCTGATAGATGGCGTGGCTGTGCCACTGCAGGATCAGGCTTTTGGTCGGGCATTCTATTTTTGTGTGTGCGATGAGGATATGAATAACAGGGACGGACTTGCTCTGAGTGGCGTTACACTAACACAGTCTAGGGCGATCGAGTAACAGGATGAGGCGGGGGACAGTACGGGTAATGATCGGTAGACGGGCTGTGCCGTTGTTCAGGACAGTGACGACTAGGTAATACCGTATGTACGGTCTAGGACGATCGAGTAACAGGACGAGGCGGGTGACAGTACGGGTAATGATCGGTAAACGGGCTGTGCCGTTGTTCAGGACAGTGATGACTGGGTAATACCGTATATACGGTAACTGGTGTGGACGATTGTCACAACAGTGACAACGGGAGGTACCGTATGTACGGTGTAACGGCGGGGAGATACCGTGGGTACGGTGACTGGCGTCGGGAGGTAGACGAAGTTACGAGAAATGGACGGTTTGGGGAGATAGACAATAGTCACGAGGAGTCAACGGTGTATACCAAGGTGCACGTTTAAAAAAAAGTGGAAGCTGGCCGTGACCAGCAACACTAAATCGGGCCAAGACAAAACGTGAACTTGGGTATATTTGGAAATAGGAGGTTCTCTCGAGAGTACTAATGCGTGGAAGCAACAAGAGTGATAAGGAGATAGGGAAAGGGAGGTCTGGCGTCCGAGAGGTGGTGAGGACGCCTCTTTATACGTCGGGCTCTCCTCCAGGACCGTCTTGCATGTGATAGAGTGCCGGGTTTGGGTGAGCGAGGGATGACGATATGAATGACGAGTGAAGGTAAGTAAAGGCTCAACGATCGGCGTGATCGGAGCGGCTCAACGGTCGGCATGATCGGAGCGTGGAAGGAAGTGTGTAGCGTACTTACAGTTACAAATGTTACACCTATAACTGCACGAAAGTTTCACAGATGCCTAACTCTTTCAGACGTGTGACTCGCTGGTCCCCGGAAGTTGTCCGTGTGCCTTTCACTGCAGGACGGACGAGGGTTCGGAGAGATACTGAAGGAGCGAGATCCCCGAGCGACTAGCCGACCAGACTCCAGTCGGTGCGAGTACAATCGCTTTAACGACCATCCATGCACCCTAGACCACAGCAGAGACGACGTTCTGGCCCATCACTGACGCATACGTCAAGTTCTCCCGTACTCCTCCGTTGTCACCATCGAACCAAGCCAGACAACGCCGTTCCAACTTTCAAGATGATAAAGCAAGCACTGTAGTAGAGCTTATGTATCACCCTCCTTCAAGCTGGACCCGGAGGGGATCATATATCATACGCTACGTGGTCCATCCCTACGACAGCGTACTATGACAGCGTAGCGCGCGCCAAACCTTGCGCCCAACCCTTGGCCCAACCTGCCATTTACCCAATATTTACCTGTGGAAGAGCTATAGCCCTGCACGTCATACCACATGGTATCTTACAGCTCCACCAGTTAAACGCACAGCCTGTGAGACGAGAGGTCGGAAGGAAGAGCAATGACGGTAATCAAGTGGAAACCGGTAGCCCCTGCTTTGGCAATGACAATCACCAGCTTCACGGCTTTGAGCGTCTATCGTCCCCGTCTATTTGAGGTCTTTGGTCATACAGTGGGAACCGTGTAGTGGTTGTATTCAGCGAACAATTTCACTCTTCTCATCAGACCATCTCTCCTTTAAGAGCTTAATGCTATCCACCTACAACTAACGAACACCTTTCAATGCCTCATAGTCTCAGGATTCTAGACGTTTATGATCCACGCTCAGATCTATTGTTTATCAGGTCTTCTCCCCAGCTAAAGTAATATTCGCTGGTTTCGGTGTCCTTCTGCTGGTCAGTACCACCCAGAGACCCTGGTTACTGGCGATCTGACAGGAGCTCCATAGGCGGCAAAGGACGTCGCCGGTAGCCAAGACGCGCTAGTCGACCTTTGCGAGCGCATAGAAAGAAAACTTCTTCAAACGGCTTGAGACGTACACCAATGTTCCGCCGACTGAGGTCATGTCGGCCATAATCGTGAAAATAATGGTCGAAGTGCTGACCATCCTTGCCCTCGCGATAAAAGAAATTAAACAGAGTCGAGCAAGTGAGTCCAATTAATCCCTGGTAATATGTCGATTTGGACCCATCCAAAATTAGAGAGATACCTGAAGAAGCTGGCTGGAAGGACTGACATCGAGGATGCCCTGAAAAGGCTCGACAAGTTGACACAAGAGGCTCGGATGGCGATTGCGCAAGTACTTAGGCTCGTGCGTGGCGTCGATAACAAGGTGAAAGCTGTCATTGAAGGTGCGCAAGCGTGCTCAATTCATCACCAGTACTACCTCAAACATGAATGAGACTAGATAGTAACAAGGCAAAGGAGACAGCAAAGGAAGCAAAAGTAATATCTCTGCGCATAGCAAACAACATTGATGACGTGATGTGTGCGTGACTTTCCTACCCTATTTTTGGTCGTGTGGGGACTCATTCCTATGGCAGTGAGCCAACGGCGACAAGAACTACGGGGATGGCTTTCTCCTCCTGACCCATCCACAAATCAGAACATTGCGTGTACTCTTCAACACAACGGTTCGGCGTGGCTCTTTCGAGAGAGTATCTTCAAGGAATGGCAGTCCATGGGACCCCTCTTATGGATTCACGGAAAGCGTATGTCTCTCGAGCGTTCACTAGTTCACTGTTCTATTCCTAATATGTTTCCGTTTTCGAAGCGGGCTCAGGAAAAAGTGTCTTGTGGTTCGTCGTTCCTCGACTTGTCCTGCTTGTAGTCGAGATTTATGTCCTTGACTAGTTCTTCAATCGTGCGAGAGATCACAACCCCGTGCGAAGCTAATTTCGCCACTATGGCCTATTTCTACTTCGATTTTAGGGATACCAATAAGCAAAATCGCCACAACCCTCTCTTATCGCTTGTTACTCCAGCTTTCTATTCGTTCTACTCTTTGCTGCAACATCCTCTCCCGCATTTATAAGGCTCACGAAGATGGCGGGCGACAGCCCAGTGATGACATTTTGAAGCGCTGTTTCACGGACATGCTCTTACTCCCGGCCCGCAAACCAATTTACATTATCTTGGATGAGCTCGATGATTGTCCCAATACGCATGGCCTACCATCTCCGCGAGAGCAGGTGCTTGAACTCGTGAAGGACCTCGTCGAACTTTCCTTGACAAATCTTCGTATATGTATCACCAGTCGCCCAGAAATCGACATCCGAGTTGTCTTTGAGCCTTCGACGTCTCTCCGCGTGTCACTGCACGACCAAAAAGGGCAAAATGAAGACATAATTGAGTACGTGAATTTTGTGGTTTCCTCGGACCAGAGGATGCGGAGATGGCGAGAAGATGACAAGAAGATGGTTGTCGAGACGCTGTGTGAAAGAGCCGACGGAATGCAAGTGGTCGCTATACAATCTACCCGTCTCCCTACTGATAATACCACATAGGTTCCGATGGGTTTACTGCCAATTGGAGACGCTGCGGTATTGTTTACCATCAAGTATCCGGCGATTCCTTAACGAACTGCCTGAAACTCTTGACGAGGCGTATGAACGGATATTAAAGGAGATTAATAAGGACTAATAGAAGCGATGCCGGTCGTCTGTTGTAATGCCTCACTGTAGCAACTCGACCGCTCCGCCTGCAAGAACTCGTAGAAATACTCGCGTTCGACTTCGAAGGTGCTCAGGGTGGGTATCCGAAATTGAACACGGAGTGGCGGTGGGGGGATGACGAACGAGCTGTGCTGTCCACATGTTCGAGCTTGCTTGTCGTCGCTGTGGACGATGCTGGTTCCCGTGTGGTTCAATTTTCACATGTTGCCCTCGAGGTCGCACACACCATCCTTGCGCGGTCCTGCCTTGGAGTCCTACTCTGTTTGGATGAACGTGCTGACAAGGAGAGTGTTGAGAGCTTCCCTCTCGTGGAATATACGGCTCGACACTGGGTAGACCACGCACAATTTAAGGATGTTTCGCCATGTGTACCAGATGGGATGGAAGTTCCGTTTGACTTATCGGAGCCACATTTTGCGGCATGGCTCCCAGTGCATTACACAGACAGATACTGGGATGGCCTCTCGTATTCCCCCCTCGTGCGGCCTCCTGTCCCCCTATACTATGCCACACTTTATGGATTCTATGACCTGGCAGCTCGCCTCATTGCCAAGTATCCAGAACAAGTAAACGCAATGGGCGGTCGTATCCTGAACCCGCTCCTCGCGGCGCTGCACAGAACACACTTCCACATTGCAGAGTTACTCTACCGCCACGGCGCAGTCGTGGACATGAGGGGCCTGTGGGAGAGGACTCCGCTATTCGCAGTGTCAGTGCATGGGACTATCGATACCGTACGGTGGCTGCTCGATCTCGGCGCCAATGCTAATTCCCGGCAGGATGACCACTGGACGCCACTGCACCTGACAGCGTGGAAAGGACGGCTCAACGTAGCACAAGTGTTTCTCGAGCGCAATGCGGACATCCATTCCCGCACTGACGACGGCCGCGTTCCCTTACACATGGCCTCGGAATTCGGTCATCCAGACGTTGTGCGCTTATTTCTGGAACGCGGGGCGGATGCGGATGCACGTGACAACGAATGATCAACGTTCGATCAACGCCGTTGCATCTGGTCGTCAAACGGGAGGGCCGAGGTCGTGCGCGTGCTGCTCGAACACGGTGCAAACTTGGACGCCGAAGACATCGGTGGGTTGGCCCCGTTCCAGATTGCGTCGTTTTGCGGACGCGAGGAGGTCACGCGATTGCTGATGGAGCATAGACGCCAGGTTGCAAGACGAAGCTATGTGTGCAACTTCAGAGGTTATTGAAGGATAAGATTCTCGCATCCTCACTTGTATTGTAGCTTTACTGGCAACCCCTGACCCGGAGTTGTTTACAATTGTCACCAACTCTAGTATAGATATCTTTTGAGTCGGGAGCGAGATAATGTGTCAGAACAACATGTGTAATCAAACGGCTTTTCCGCATACTTTCGGTGGTGTTTCGATGGTGCATTTTGCATTCACATGCGTAGCGCGCTGTACATCATGATTACACCCACACGATAGCCGGTGACCAGTTAGCTCTCCTCTTGTAACCATTTCTCATACCTGTGTGTTGCTCGACAACCTGCAGACTGAGGCACAGTCAAATTGCATTGTTCTCACCTCGCCCGGCATGTTACTAAGCGATGGGCGTCATCTATTTCCGACCTCTTGCCGCTTCCCTGTTTTCTGCGGTCGTGTATCTGTTGTTGCCGAGAAAACCGTTCCCTTTCCCTCCCGGTCCCAAGGGCCTGCCACTGATCGGGAACCTATATGACCTACCTAACGAGCATAAATCATGGCAAAGATATGAAAAGATGGGACGGGATATCGGTAAGCAAATGGTGGCCTCCTCAGGCTTTTTGCTGTACCTCATCGATTGATGGTTAGGGTCTGATATCCTCCATCTGGAGCTTCTTGGGATGCATTTGGTCGTCTTGAACTCTAAGAAGGCTTCGAACGATCTGCTCGGGAAGCGGTCATCCATTGACTCTGACATGTATGTGCATATCATGTCAAATGCACCATCAGGTAGCCAAACGTGACAATCTATCGCATTTAAGACCTCTAATCAAGACCTCAACTGAATTGTGAGAAGGTTGGGCGAGAGAAGTTGGTCGCTCAGTTTCTTCCGTATGGAAACAAATGGAGGGATTGGACTAAAACATTCATTATACGCCCACTTGCAGCCAGCCGCGGTTCACCGATATCACCCAATCCAAGTGAAAACTGCTCGACGATTGCTGTGCAAACTACTCGGCACTTCTTGAAGCACTTCCACCAGTGCGTCATCTGCCCCTTACTTAGGTTGGCCCGAGCGATGTTCCTAAATGGATCTCACTAGGATGGCTGACCAGGCCAATATGTCGTTAGCGTATGTCATTGTTATGGACCCACTTCCCGTGGTAGTTCCCCGGTGCTAGCTTCAAGAAGGATGCCAACATATACAACTCATACAATCACAAGCTAGAACAGTCCCGTGAAGCTGAGGTGATAGCACCAGGGTGTACTCAAATTCGTATTTTGCCTCACTCCCAGACCGGATTCAGCGCGTTAGACAGGGCTGGTATGACCTGGTACAACCTTGCGAGGAGGTCACGCGATTATTGACGGAGCATAGATGGTAGGATAGGATCCTCTACTGACAACGCAACGTGTGATATGTGACCGGGAGTAATACAACGGAGTCGGAGAGCGACACTTGTATAACAAAGCGCAGGTTATGAACGTATATGAACAATTAAAATGAATGCTGTAGCTACTTTCTGCATGCTTTCGGTGGATGCATAATGCGCTATATATATTACACTCACACAATAGTAAGTTACCTCTACCACACACCCAAGGAAAATTTTCAATTATTCATGCACAAAAAACCTGGCAGGAGAGAGACGGGAAGAGTGATACAACAACTAGAAAAAAAGTGTTGGAAAAAAAATCCCCTAGACGGCTGGGGGAACGGGGGAGGCATGCATATATAGGTACGTTTACATCATATCATCAGCTTACGGTAGGTATTTGTGCGGCGCTGGGGTCTCGTAGATTCATAATAGAGTGGATGTAGTATAATAACGGGGCCGAGTGAGCGGTAACCCGGAGATGTCGCCCATGAGTTGAGGATGCGGGGGAGTAAATGGCAAGGAAGGAAGACGGGACAGACGAGCCTGGAGTGCCCGCATCCGTGCGGCCCACCATAGATGGGCAGCCCGCCCCGGGCCGCTCAGGCGCGCAAAGAGAGAAAGAAAAAAAAAATCAACTCGACCAACGCCGTCAACTACTAGGCTGCTGCACGCTCGCGCGGCGCGATTTGCGGAGCACCGCCGGGTTCACTGAGCCAGCACCACCGGGCTTCGCACCAGCCGACGCATCCACCGCGCCAGAGCGGCCTTTCCGCGACGTGGGCAGCGTGCGGCTGCGCACGATGCCGGGCGCCGCCGCGACGGACGACTGCGGCTGCGGAGAGACGGTCCTGTCCTTGGACGCACCGGCGGCGTGTCGCGCACGCTCGTCTACCGTGCGCTGGTGGCGCTGGATGATGCGCCAGCCGTCTGGGCCCTCGCCGTCGCTCACGCTCGTGCGTGCGCCGGCGTCGTAAGGCGGGGTGAAGGAGCGGGAGGGGGTAGGGGGAAATGTGGGGGGTGGAGGGGTGTCGAGCATGAACCAGTCTTGGTGGGCGATGAGGAACTCGAGCACGTCTTGGCTTAGTTGGTGCTCGGAGGGCGAGAGCTCGTGTTCCGGATGTGACATCAGCCCGGGGCGGAAGATCACGGCGAGATCTGTTGGGAGTCTCAGTGAGGAGCCGAAGAAAACGGTCAAGGGGAGAGTGCATACTTTGTGCGGTCATCAGGTTTTTATCGGATTTGCGGGCAAAGACGGAGAGGAGGTCGAGGACGTAGAGAAGAAGATACTGGTTTGCGTGGGCCATCGAGTGGATGAGGCGCTTGTATGTCGAGATGACCACTTCTTGATTGTACGGCCTTTTCGCTGTAACCAATCAGGAAAAGACTTCGCTCCCCTGCTCCGCGGAACACATACCGATCGCTTCTCGGAACTACGTCAGGGCGACAAAAACGGAAAGACGGGTTAAACGAGTGGAGGGTAAAGAGAAGGGCCTGCGCGTACAGGAAAATAGAGGATATGTGGTATGACGGGCTCCTAAAGTCACAAACACGCGCGTGTCAGCGACAGAGGTCGAAATCAGAGCAGCGCGCACGCGCGCTCATAAGTGTCGGCCACGCACAGGCATATGAGTGAGGTAGCGGCGAAAGACGCTCGCGACGTCATGCGTCGTGTAGTTCTCAGCTTTCCAGTCGAGCGACTTGCCGTACTGTGCGACGAGTTTAAGTAAGGAGGGGGCGTGTGTGGCGAAAGACACGCACTCGGGGTGGAGTCTCGAAGATGGCTTGGAGCTCGCGCATGCGCTTGTTGGAGCCATTCACGCGAAACGTGCCCTCGACTTCGGTCGCTGGATAGTTGGGAAAGGCCCCCGAGTCAACGATCTCCCCGGAATCGACACAGAGGGGCTCCCGCTCACCGTTCTCCTTCAAAAACAAACCACTGCATACGCCGCCACAAAATCCGACACGATGTCAGCACCGACCAATAAAAAAGAGTGGGGGGGGGGGGGGGCAAAAAAGTAAGGGAAGCGAAATAGCGAGCGACGCACCATTTGGCCACGACAACGGGAATATAACCCCAGACATACAACTTCCCATTCGCGTCCGCCGTCGATATCTGCACGTTCGCATACTTGAGGCTCTCCTTCAACGGGCGCCCGAATACCGGGCCCGCCGGCGGCGGTACGTATTCATGGTGGGAATGCGGGTACGAGTGGGCATGTTGCGGCGATGGGCGTACCTTCTGCGCGGTGGTGAACTGCTGCCACCACGTGCGCAGGCCGGCCTTGGTGTCACGATGATGATCTCGGTGCTCAGTAGCCATACCCGGCGACCGCTGCTGGTGCAGTTGTTGTTCTGATCGTCGTTGCAATGGAGCTGGAAGCGGGAGGGGGCGGGTGACTGAAAAGAGGGAATGGAAGACGTGGCGGTGAAAGGCCTGCGGGGTGGGGGCTGCGGAACGGGCGCTGGTACAGGTGTAGGTGCAAAAGTGGTGGCGGGGCCAAATTTGGGGCCACGTTGGTGTTGAATGACGGGTCTCGAGGAGGCTGGTGTTACTGGGGATTTGGATCCGGTCCCGTTCAGTCTCGGACGTGCTCGTTCGCGATCTTGTGCGCGGTCGTGGGTAGGTATGTGGGTAGGTATGTGTGGGCGTGGGCGTGGGCGTGTGCGTGTGCGTGTGCGCGTGTTCGTGCGTGTGCCGCCGTGGTGGACGGTACGTTAGGTCACGTTCCGGCTCGGGCTCGGGTGTAGGCTCAAATGCCCGATGGTCGTGAGTCGGGATGTGTGATGGTTGTGATTGTGATTGTGGTTGTGGTTGTTGTTGCTGGCGTTGCTGCTTGCGACGCCAAGGGAAACGGGTGAATGGCAGATGCAGACGGCGCTTTGTGTCTGTTGTGCTCAGGGAGGCGGCCAGTGCGGGACAATGACTCAAGTTTGTTCGGATAAGGTTTGTGAAAGAACGAGAGAAGAGAAGCTGTGCAGATACTTTGTGACAGCGGTTGTGAGGGGGTGATTGAGTATTAAGGACCACGATGCGGTGCTGCAGCGGGTCGCGGGCAAGAAAATGCGTTATTTGGCAAGAATTGACAAATGAGTGACAAGAACGTGGCGTCAATACAAATCAAGGGCAATGTCCAATCGTCCAACGAGAACAAAAAAAAAACACAAAAACGAAACTACAAGGAGAAGGTATCAAGAGATAGTTCAAAAGTCCGAGGATAAATCTATCAGTTGCAGGTCGGGATGGTGATGTCCTTGAGGGTTTTACTTGACAGGATTGTAAATTAATAGCGACAAAAAGAGGAAAATGAACTTACTTTGACGTGAAAAGGCCCCACCAGCCTTCTACGCCACCGAATTGTTGATCCTGCGGTCGCGATCAGACCGAGCTTCTAAATATAAAACGGATCACCGACCTTCCAAACCTCATCAAAGAACTCAAAGTAGAAATAGCCCGTCCCATTACTGTTCGCTTGGCACACAAACGTATCTAAGAAGGTTTGGAGATTGGCGATGGATGCCGTTGACGGCCCGTTGCTCTCATTCCCCTTGTCCGATGATTGCTGCGTCGTGTCAGTTCATGGATTCCATTGCTGACCAAATCCAGCTCTTACCGATGGCCAGCCGGTTTCAGCGATGTACATCGTCGGATGGTTGCTCAGCGCCGCTGCCGGTTGCGCATTCTGCTCCTGGAAGAATTCGTTCGTCCAGGCCGCCGACTGGTCGATCGACACGTTGGCGAACCAAGGGTGCACATTCGACATCTGACCCAAAATATACGTCATCCACTGCGGCACAAACACCCAAACATCCAACACATACGCCATATTCGACGGCTTGAAGCACCTGCGTGTTGAAGTACGCGCCAGCATCCGCAGTTCCGACCGGAATGTGCTTTGGCAAGTTCAGCGAGTTGAGTGTGGAGATAGTATCACTGATGTTCGTGATCAACATCTGCCCGCCTTGGTTTCCGACGGCACTGTTCGGGTCTGTCGCTCCATTCGCGTTCAAGTAACTAAACGGTATTAGTACATTCGAGGTACGAAATAAATGCCACTCACTTGAGCATCCACTCATTACCAACGGTGATACCCGCAATGTGATCAACCCCGTACGTCTTGACCGCATCGATGATCAGGTCACGCTGGCGCGTGTACGCCGCTCCACCGTCGGTCGGGATAGGATAGTTGCCCAAGTAGACGGAAAGATCCACTTTCGTTTGCTTAATCGCCTCGAGCTGCGCCCATGTCAGCATGTGCCGAAAATGATGCGCGATCAACCTTACCACAAGGGCAGACTGGTTACAATCAGCGCCGTACAAGCGGATGCGCTGGAAAATGAGCGGTCATTGGTTTAGTTGGACAAGTGTGAGAGACGGGGTTAAAGAGGTATTGCTTACGGTGGTGAGTTGTGAGATCAGCTTCCAAAATGTCAGCATATAGCCTCATCGGGACAATACTAGGAGCATACCTGGATGTCAGTGATAACATCGCCTATAGATCCCAATCAGTCTGGGAAGATAAGAAAGTGACAGACAACGCACTGAGCGAGTTGCCACAGTTGGGTAGCTGTGAGCCGGCAGGGGTATATGCGAGTCCATAAAAGCTCTGCTTGAGTCGCGAGTCCTTGACGAAGGTGCTGGGGTCATTGGGGTCCGTCTGTGGGACAGCCGAAGTGTTGGTGCCACTACTATTACTTGTGGAAGAGCGGTTGCTCGTGTTGCCATGCTTGTGCGAGACGGCAACACCTACGCCAGCGCCAATCCCGATAATAGCGAGGAGAGCAACGACCGACCCCCAGATCTGTGATGTGGCTCAATTTGGAGACGCGTGACAGAATAGGAAGGAATACGCACTATCCACTTGCGGCGGCCGGTACCAGAGCCAGTACCGTACTTTTCCTGCCACTGGAAGGGCTGTACGGGGTCTTCCATGTTGCGATACGCCGATGCCATGGGTATTGGTGTTGCCGCGATGTCCTGTCCTGAGTCGGCGCTAGTGGGGAGTGTATATGCGCCGCGGGTAGCCGAGTCTGGTGCAGTGTGCGTTGGAGCTGAAGAAATTGGGTATTGCGAGGAAAGCCTGTGCGGTGGCTAATAACGATGAACGACGTTGGCCAAATGCAGCGCCGAGTTGGATGTGAGAGAAGAAAGAAAGAGTTGTAGCAAAATGCTAAAGTTAGAACGAGCTAGTTGCCGCACTCGTCGGCGAGTCGTCGCTTACCGGAATGGCAGAAGCGTCAAAAAAGTCCATGTTATCGGGGTTTGAATGCCCTGGCGCGTCTCTATAGGGTTGTTGGAAGCTAGCCTGTGAGCCAGTTGGCTCTGGGGTTCCGAACGGGTCGCGAGGGTATGCCATGACGAGGTATGCAGGAGGCGAGCAACTGGGGAGAGCGATAGAAGGTGTTGGCCCTGCCACGCCACTTTTGCACAGCCGTGCCCTGTACTTACATGTTGAACTTGGCGGTCCTGTCCAATCACAATCACAATATTTATTTATCTATGTTACGCCCATCTCCGCAATGACTGAATGGGCGGTCTCAGTTGAGCGGGCAAACAATTGATTTAAGGTCACGCACCCAAGTCCATTAGAGTTGTTGGCTGACCGTGAGGAGTGCTGACTCCCCTTGGCCTGCGGACCCGGGGTTCCAGTACACGTTACGTTGTTACATGTGAAAGTCCGGTCTCCGGCTCAAGCGTGAATGCCACTCAGACAACTTGCTCTCAACAGGCCCTCGACTTGAGCCTGATCTTGTATCACTTCTCTTATAATGCCTACGGCGACGCTTACCACGTCGCCGACAGTCCCTTCTACATCGTTTATTCCCTTAAAAGCAGCCGCTACCACCGTACCATTCCCACAACTTACCACCATCAACGCACCATCACCGTCCTCATCACAACAATATAACGCGGCAGCTACCCTGCGCCTGCTCTACACCCGCGCCGTCCGCGCATTCCTCCATCGCGACGTCGTCCTCACCCATTCACTCCTGACCTCCGCATTCGCCCTCCTCACCCCGCCTTCTACCAGCGCGCTCGACTCCCTCTCCGAACAGCGGCGCAAATGGGACGTTCTCCGCATCACTCTTGATGTCACAGTCTATACATCACCGCCTGCAGACACGGCGAGTGTGCCAGCAACGCTGCGCTCGAACGCATTACTCTCCGGCGCCGCGCTCCTCGCTACACTCCACTCGCGCTCCGTCCGCCTCTTTGCCCCAGCAGACAGCCCCGCCCCTAATCCCGCCTTCCTCCCCGCCCAGGTGCTCGTCACACTTGCCCTCTCCAGTGCCAAGATTGGCTGTCCAGCCGCGGGGCGTGGGATCACCGAGGAGTGGCTGGCGTGCAGGCTTCCTAGCGCGGTCTCCGAGGACGGTTACAAGAAAGTGCTCGAGGTGTACTGTCTGAGTATTCTCCCTGCGCTCGGAGATTGGGCGTATGCGCGGCAGTTCCTTCAGTACGAGACGGAGCTCACCGCCCAGAGCAGAGAGGTACGCGCTTACTGCTGCTCACAGTATCAGTCACTTAATGACTGACCCCGTGCTCGCAGCAGTCTCACTGCGTCCCTCGCATCGCTGCACGAGCAGCACCTTGCATCGCTCGTCCGGAAATCTGATGTCGACCCACCAATAGCATCAACATCGGCATCAGCGCCCACGCCACCGATCTCTTCTTCTCTACATCTACCCTCCATCACGGAGCCTTCTTCAGCCGTGACGCCGACCTTCCTCGCGCCCGTCCTCCCCGACCCCCTCCAGTTCCTCCGCCTCCAGCAACTCGACGCACACCGCCGTACCCGCAAATCCTCTCCGGCGCATACCGCCCTCAGGGGCGAAGCACTCACACGCAGTTAGTGCCGCTCACGCCGACCCCGTCCACCGCGACACTCACCCCCGCGACATACCGCGCCGCCAGCCGTGCAGCGCGCCGCAGTAGGACTCCCCCCGCCCCGGCAGAACACTATGCGCGCAGCTCGTCGTGGCACGCGCTCCTCACGCGCAGCGGCGGTGTGTCGGCCTCCTCGTGGCTCGAGGCGCTCCGCCCGTACCTCCGTCACGCGCCTGTCTTCATTATATGCGTCGTGCTGCCCGCGCTCGCAGTGCTCGTGCGCTTCTTCCGCCGCAGACACAAGGCCACTGCTGCGGTGGCGGCCGCTGGCGCTGGTGCCGAAGTTGGTGCGAGGACTAAGGCGGTGGAGGACGTGCGGAGGCGGTTGAGTGGCGTGCAGGGCGGACGGGGGCTGTTGAGCGCGGTGTGGGACGAGGCGGTGAGGGCCGTCTGGGATACTGTCGTGATGGGCGGTCGCGGACTGGTTTGATGCCGGTTAGTGTGCAGGAAGAAAGAGTCCGTTCTAGCTTGTACATCGATTATTTGATTTGTCTATCTAGTACGGCTGCCAAGTCAAGCTACGTACAAGCCTACTGCACTCGTTCTAACGTAGATATGTTATATATGATCTATTGAAGACTCCGGGCCAGCTGAGATACTTACATCTCACTTTTCACACAATAACATCGTTCATGGGCGTGATCTGTTGCACGACGCACGATACCAATAAGTGGAAGATATTGTAGGGATGCAGAGGCTGGATGTATGCGGGGATAGACCCAGATCGCGCACACACGGAGTGAACTATCGGACATTATAGATAACCAAAATGATAGTGTGAAAGGTGACTCAGATTTCCGACGGTATCGACACAGGCTACTCGAGACAAAAAAACACACCACCTCCCAACGGAAAAAAAAAAAATGTCCGTCCACCAGCGACGCATTCCGCTCCTCCCATATTCTCCCGTCAATCATGGGCACCAGCCAAGGCGACGCCTCCAGACAAACGAGATACGGTTGTGATACGAAACAGGGACACGGCTGAGGTATGACATGTTTGTCTAGGGGACTGGAACGCGGACAGAGAGGCTGGGAGCTGACTCCGCCCGAACTTTGGTGTCCCCAGGGATTTGTTCGTTTTGGAGAGAGGAGTTGACACGACGCTCGACGAGCAACTGTTTGATTATATCAGCTTCTCTCACGACCCGGTCAAAAAATGTAACCCCATACAGTATTCCGAATGTCCGAAACTGGTTAAGTGGCTCGGGAGGCTCGTAGTCTCATACATTCATTACTTGTTTCCCTTACCTTGACTACTCTGAACCTCCACGCTATGACAATGGCCACGACCTACAAGCCCCTCACCGTTGACCGTATCGAGGACATGACCTTAGGTGCATTCGGGAACCTGAGTCCATCCGACACCTTGAACCACCTCATCCGGTATCTTAGCACTTGGAGCGGTAGCGAGTACGATAGCTTTTTCTCCCTCTTCCCAATGATTACACTAACGGTGCTTCCATACAGCAAACTGTTCATGGTAGGGAGCCGTGCCGTTGTTTAGACCGTCCCACAGCGCTGATTGTGGTTAAAGCTCATCCAATATGGCGCAAAAGTGTTGATCCCTATTCTGGAAGCACGAGCGCGCCTCCAGCATCGCGCAGGCGTGCGCAGTCAGCCGATCAGTTCCATCGCTCCGAAGCTTGCGAAACTCGCGAGCACCATCGGTAGCGCCCGCTCATTGTGGGGTCTCTGGGGTACGTGCACACCCGCCCTCTCTACCTTCCTCTCGCCTCAATGACCACACCAGGGATGCTGCCGATAATCCAATGGCTCATCGCGCTCGAGCGCGCCCCGCCGCCCACGCGCCGCCTCCTCACCATCGAGCGCACGCAGGGATGGTCCATGCTCGCCTTCTTCCCCCTCCAGCAGCTCTCCTTCCTCCGCACGAACGACCTCGTCCCCGCCGCGCTCCACCTCCCAACCCCGTCTTGCAAGCCCCGCCGCGTGGCCATCAACGACGGTGCGGTCTCGCTGTGGTCGACGCGCCTCTGGATGACGTACGTCGTGCTCCAGCTCGTGCATCTCCGCGAGGACCGCGCGTTGCTCGTCAAGCGCCAACGTGCGCTCGAGAAGCTGAGCGTGCGCGAGAAATTACAGCCGCAGGAGCGTGTCGAGCTTGCGCGGAGATGGGATGCGTGGTACAACGAGCTCGCGGTCAACTTGAGTTATCTGCCCATGACGATCCATTGGTCCGCCCTCTTTCCCTTCCTCTGAGTGTTCACACCGCTTACGAAATGCTTGACCCAGGTCACTTGAGAAGGGTCTTTTCGGAAACGACGTTAGTTCATTCTTTAGGTCGCGCTTTCGCGTTGTCGGCTGACAAGCGTTTGTTCCTAGATTTGGGTCTCGCTATTTGGCTTTGCGGCTGCCATTGCGTCCTTCCGCAGTGGGTGGAAAGCGACCGCTCTCCCACCACCGCCTGCAGAGCTGTCTGAGGATGCCGCGACGGTATCAGATATAGCACTGGTGACTAACGACACCGATTCGAGCCCTCAATAGACCATACATACCTCTTACTGGCGCATTGGGACACCCACACCTCTGGAGGATGACGATGTCCGTAGGTGCGACACGGTTGTTGTAGTATTGCTTGTCTTGTTTTACATAAGTATTTATTCCTGATAAACTCCGCAGTTTCTTCCCTTTGCTGTCAATGGCATACGTGTACTATCTCATTTAATTAATCTAGTCTTGAATTTCCCATCCAACCTGGTCCCAGGGAGGGCGTTCGCTCCGATACAACTTAAAGGCGAGACGCAGATCGTCACATTCAATCATGGCTAAGTACACCACTCGGATATTCCTGTCCCAAGGGAATGAGATAGTCGAGTCACGGATGAGTACTGCAACTTGAACTACAGCCATAGCGGGACTAGACCTGCATTAGCCTAGTGCACCGACCTCGTGCGAGGGAGCCTAGGTAGCGGTTTCGAACTTGCGAAAGCTCTCATCAGGAGGCAACCGTTACCCCGACCGCTGTCCTTCAGAGACCATTTAGGGTACCTACCACCGTTACGATCTGTCAGGGGAGTTGGTCGGTGGTACCTGCCCGGTGCCTAGCATAGCATGGCGGCGCGACCTCCGACGGACTGGTTGCAACTGGGGAGTGTACGAGTGGAGTGGGCTTCCTACTCAGCTCTTAAAGCTTAAGGAGCGCACTGCCTAGCTGCACTTACGGCAAAATCGGGCACCCCTCTGCCATCCGAGAACCGAAAATTAGCTCACGTGATGTCCCACGACACCATCTATTTGTTCGAGATCTTCCTCTCGCAGTGACGTACCGCATCTCCATAGTTCATGTTCTCATGTACTGCAACAACTACGGAGAGACAATGTTTTTAAAAATGCGGGCGCGAAATGCCTACCACTTACGACTAATGTTAGGTGTGAAGAGTATGATAGGCGTTTCTATCGTCAAATGTCCCCCGATCTTTACTTAGGCTTATGCGAGAAAGCTATGGGATTTTCTACAGTTGCATTTCAGATACTATTTCATACGTCATCCATGAGTCCCGGTCTCATTGATTGCAGGCTTTGGTCGTGCTCAATCATATTGGGGACAATAGCAGAGCTGGTACTTGTGTTCGCAAGTCCGACGCTAGATTCGCCGAGCTCCTCAGGAGGTGTGAAGAGGAGGAGGCGGGGTCGGACGATCAAGAAAAGGAGGACGTTGAGGGCACCGGAAAGGTTGAACATGATAGAGCCGAGAATGGTAGTCGCCGAGGGCACACTCTTGTGACTGGCCAGTAGCCAACGGGAAACCGAGAGGGGAATCACCATGATGGTGTATGTTAGTGGATAGCTGGATAGCCTATCAGCTGAGTTCGCGACAGAATAACCAGGACATACAGAAGGATTCCCAACGTCGCTCGCCTCTGAGAGTACTCGACGTCCGACTTGACCAGGCGAAATTTGTACCACCTCTCCCCATCAACGGACAAGTGGCCCTTCATCCAGAAATGTAGTGGGATGTACATCACCACAGAGGCAAATAAAGCGATCCACATCCAAATGTATTCACCGGCCAAGCGCTCCCCATTGTACTTAGGGTCGATCCAGCACCAATACTAGCCAGAAGGTGTCAGCAGTGAGATCGCGGCTATGAGAAGAATAGAACTATGTACAGGCGTAGGCGTCTCAAAGTCCTTGTGAATTCCATTGCTGACACCAACCCAGAGCCCAACGAAAAGACACGTGAAAGCGACGATCCAGAAAGCAAAGGAACGCGCTTCGGCTCCTACACGCCATAGGGCCGTCGTGAATGTGTGAATGGTGAGTATCTGGTAGGGTTTACATCAGTGCGCAGAGGTGCCATAGTATACGATACATACGAGAGTGAGTAGTGCGACTCCGAGTGCACCCATTTGCTTGATGATTCCCTGTGCTGTGCAATATGGGCCCGTTGTGACAATCCCATTGTGGGCCCATCGGACATTCAGGATACCCCCGACGGCCTGCACGAGGTCGTATGAAAAAAGTGAGAGCTGTGGTGTGGCTAAAATCAGACTTGGTGCGAGCTATGAAAACACGGAGCGGACCATGTATATGTCAGCTGGAGTCCGTAGGAGGTTCCAGTCACCATTTGAGAGGGTCCTTCTATAGCGTAGCAGGTTCCTCTACACAGAATTTCGCTAAACTGGATGGCACGGCCAAAAAGAGATGGCCCGAGAACATACCGCAATCAAAACAAAAATGACGGTCAGAGCACCAAAACTGAGGAAGGATGCCTCAGTTATCAGCTGCGTGCAACTGAGTGTAAGTCGGTCGGTGGTAGATGAGAGAACGCTCACAGCCAAGCCGATGCTCTGACCATTAGTTAAGACGGTAGAGTTGGCGTAGGTTGAAAAGGATTGCTTGTTCTGCTGCGCATCACAGACAGTCTCATTGACACAGTCGGGTGCTGACATCTCTCAACCTGATGAAATAGGGCAAAGAACTCAGAGAGAAAAGGAACTGGTCGAACATTTTAAGAGAGGGTTGACTAGCGCTCTCACAGCCATGCGATAATATTTACTCACAGCACCAACGGGGGCGTAAGAGCGGCGGAGGGAAAAGGCGCTCTTACTCACCAAACTTGAACCCTGAGGCCTTGAGCTTGAAAGTTCGGACCACGTTTTCGTTCACGCGAATAGTTGGTGGTGAATGCCACACATCGCGACACATGGGTCTTCCTTCCTGCAAGAGCAACTCGGAACGTAAATGCAAGCGCCAAAATAAGGACAATATCCAGAACAAATTGGCACGCGCTATTTGACGCGCTACGTTTCCTTCGGAATCTTACAAGAATGACGTGGAGGGCTGCAAAGGACCGTAAACTGACAAGGGAGTTGCCAGCGGCGAGGAAGCCGAGGTGCATTCACTGTATGACAGTTCAAACAATGGTCAGTATGTGAAATTTTACGGTAGAGAGGCACTGCACCAGTGCAGAGAAGACAACAACTTCCATGCCTGGATATGATACAGCAATGAGACGTCTAGTGATTGGCGCGGATACTAACATCGGCCTACGTTTTCCGCATTATCCCGATCCAGTCAACAGCGGTCTTCGAACACATAGACCATACTTGGTCCATACCTGTTCATTAATTCTGCAAATTCATCTTGGACTATGTGTTCCTCAGACCATTGACACCAGCAGTCTGTACATAGCAACCCTTCTGTCACCATGGCCCCACCCCCCCAGTGTCGCGGTCGGACCTTTATGGACTACATACGGTACGAAGATGAAAGCGAACTCTTACTATACGGTTATGACTACGGTAGTAAGTAGGAATTAGTCATGGACTTAGTTACCACATGTTGTACTAGCATGTGATTGCTAGTATGACTCATTACTAGGATAGCGGTAGTAGGGTTCAAGCTACTTACGCTACGGGATATCGGACTCATAGAGGAGCTTTAAAGCTACCTCTCATATGTATAAATAGTGGCCTTAGAAGACCAAGAAATGCCATCTTGGTCTTCTTCATAGTACCACTTGTCCTCTCTTCTTCTCAGGCCTTCGCACCTCGACTTACTGTGTCGCGGATGGACTTCACGGACTTTGATATACGGTACGAGGAATAGAGATGGACGCTTACTATACGGTTATGACTACGGTAGTAAGTAGAAATTAGTCATGGACAGTAGGATCAGTCAGCACATCGTGTTAGCATGTGATTGCTAGCATGACTCATTACTAGTATAGCGGTAGTAGGGTTCGAGCTATTACTGCTAGTAGTTGTCACGTTCAAGAGGAGCTTTAAAGCTACCTCTATAATCTGTATAAATAGTGGAGCGCGAAGACCAAGACATGCTATCTTGGTCTTCTTCTCGAATACCACTCTCTTCTCTGTCTTCTGAAGATTCTTAGGACCGCCCTTACTTCTAGAAGGGTGGACTCTCTATAAGTCTTGAACTTCGATTCTAAGACCTGGCCCTTTCGACGCAGCAAGTCGGAGTTGCCTTGGTGTTCCTAGGACGCGCCTTGTGGACCACCTTAGTTGTATTCTACGGGATTACGGAAACTCTACGCGCCCATTACCAAACAGCTGAGTAGTAGACGCCTTCCTCCGAGTTCAAGTCGAGCTAAACGCTGTGGTAGCGTTACATTAAGACCAAGATAGCCAACCGTGGCGTTCACTACAAGAGATCAGTGGAGGAATTTCCGACCCTACAGCCTCGAAACAAGAGGAGAACGATCAGTACCACGACGATTCCTAGGCGCAGCTAGGTGGAGAGAATACAGAGGAGACACCGGCTACTTCGTAGACTTCCCAGGGGAAGCAATCAGATACCGCCCAGTTGAGTTCAACTATTCCAACTTCTGTTGGACAGAGATTACGTGGAATCCAGTGGACAATCGGTGGGACGTCGTCAGACCAGCTGGAAGACACTATCGGTGTGACATCGACTCAAGAGAACTGCACGGAGACAACTGGGGATCACTAGACGGAGACAGCAGCAGCAGCGAAGAAGAGGAACAACCCAGAGAACGGGAACCATCAGAATCAAGCCACGAAGAACACGTAGAAGAACACACCGCAACCGAAAGCGAAGCACGACCAGGAACAGGAGACGACTCGAGTCTACTGGCCCATATAGCTGAGTCATTACACATTACGGTTCCAGAAGAAATTCATATCCGAAGCCCCATGGCCACAGTAACAGAAACACAAGCCATGGAAGAAGTACAACGCATCAGAGAGGAAGCCGAGGCCATCCTCAACCCAATCAACCCGAACACCGGACACAGAATGACGGCCGACGACGCAGCACTCTTCAGAGCAATAGGACCAGACCATCCTGACCCACCGGAAGGACCACCGCCACCACCAGGAGGACTCCCAGGGGGATTCCCAGGACAAGGACCAACGGGAGGAGGACCACCCGGAGGAGGACCACCTGGAGGAGGACCACTTAGAGGAGGACCTCCAATAGAAGGAAGACACGGGTCAGACAGGCTCTCAGGTGAACCCCCGACTGTCTTTGATGGGGATCGTACTAAATACGAAGCATTCCTCACCCAATGGCACGTCTACTGGGGAATGAATCTCGACGCCCCCATCATGCAAAATGAGTACCGACGATCCCTCCTTTTCCTGGGGTATGTCAAAGGGATCAACGTCAGCGAATGGACGCTGTCCATTCTTGAATGGCTCAACTGAGAAGTGCGACAAGGAACAAGTCAATACTCCCAGACACTATGGAACCATGTTGCAATAGAATTCGCCAAGCGATTCTCAAATATACTCGAAGAAGAGCAAGCACAGGCGGAACTACAAAAGGGGATTAAAATGATGGGAGAGGACATTGACGCGTACGTGGTAAAGTTCGAGCAACTGGCAAGAAAAGCTCACTACAATCTAAACGATCGCCAAACTATCGACCGATTTACGGCGGGATTACCCCGAGCACTATTCATGAAGGTATACGAACTCGACGAACCTCATACCTTCGAAGACTGGAAACGGTGTGCCCTGCGACGACAGAAGCAGTACATCCACATGAAGGCGCGCCTCGACAATTTCAAGACCAAAACACCGCCTTCATCAGCCCAACCACGATGGAGACCACAACCTCCCAACTGGGGACCGCCAAGGGGGCCACCACCACCTAGGTATGATCCGAATGCGATGGATACGTCCGCAGATCGAACACGCGCACGAGTGGCGGAGGTCGGGGACCCAAATCGCCCCTTCATCCCAAGGCCACAAAGAGGAGGATACGGAAGAGGAGGGGCTCCCCCGCCTCGAGACATGAGGACAGTCGTCTGCTATAACTGTAATCAGACGGGACACTTCTCACGAAACTGCCAACAGCCACGCCGACGAGCAACCACTAGTTGAATGGCAGATACCGACTATTACACTCAAGAAGAACCACCTGCACAGGCCAGAGTAGCAAATTCGGCGCCACCTCAGCAGAGGGCTAAAGATTGGCTAGCAGGAGTAGCAGGAGAATTGGACGACGTAAAGGACCTCATCCTCCAAGAAATGTGGGGAAAGGAGGGTTTTCAGAACGCCTGAACCCATCGGCCTGGGTGAGGGCGGTTAACTGTAATTCTGTAATCATGACTCGCTACCGATCTCTTAGAATCCCAGTCTCGATTCGCACGAATTACGCAATGGCCGACATTAGAACCTTAGTGGACTTGGGGGCAACGGACAACTTTATACGCCCCTCGTTCGCAAAAAGAATGGGTCTAGGACTCCAAATACTGGACCACCCTCGAAAAATATGGAACATCGATAATATGGAGAACAAAGTGGGAAGTATCACCCATTTCGTCGATCTAGAAGTGCAAACTAACCAGCAACGGCAAAAAATGCGCTTCCTAGTCACGGACCTAGGGAACGAAGACCTAGTACTCGGATATCCCTGGCTGGCAACATACGAACCCACGATCAACTGGAGATACGCCACTATCCACGAAAAAATGCTCCCAGTCGTCATACGATCCATCAACCCCAGACGAGAAGATCACGTCATAGGAAACATCATCACAGAAGAGGAAAAAGTAGATGCAGTAGCAGAACTGGAAGAGGAAAGCCATCTACGAACTACAGCCACGGAACTGGCCATCGAAGCTAAGCAGTTCCATGATAAAGTAGAACTCCCCTCGACTTACCAACGATTCGCGAAGATCTTTAGTGAGGAAGCGTCCAACCGATTCCCCCCTTCCAGACCATGGGACCACGCCATCGAATTCAAAGAAGGTACCCCGTCAGCAATCGACTGCAAAGTCTACCCCATGACGCAAGAAGAAGACGGCAAACTTAAGGAATTTCTGGACGAGCAGCTAAAGAAGGGGTACATCCGCCCATCCAAGTCTCCCTACGCATCCTCCTTCTTCTTCATCAAGAAGAAAGATGGGAAACTACGACCGGTACAAGACTACAGAAAGATCAACGCTGTCACCATTTGCAACCAATACCCCCTACCCCTCATCTCAGACCTCATCGGAGACCTTAGTCAGGCACATACCTACACAAAATTAGACGTTAGATGGGGGTACAAACAACGTGCGTATCAAGGAAGGGGACGAGCACAAAGCAGCGTTCAAAACACGGTACAGACTCTTCGAGCCTACAGTCATGTATTTCGGACTCACCAACTCCCCGGCAACCTTCCAAACCATGATGAACACAATCTACCGAGACACCATCATGAAGCACGAAGCCAAGGGAACGATTATACGAGTCTACATGGATGACATCGGCATCGCAACTAGAGACCCAGCGGGGCAAAAAGAACACGAAGAAGCAGTCTGCGACGTATTACAAGTAGCTCTAGAGCACGACCTCTACTTCAAGCTTGAAAAATGCCTCTTCCACAAGCCGCGAATGGATTACCTGGGGGTAATCCTTGAAAAGGGGGTAACACGTATGGACCCAGTAAAAATCTCCGGCATCAAAGACTGGCCAACACCTACGAAGGTTCGTGACGTCCGGTCATTCCTAGGCTTCTGCAATTTTTACCGACTCTTCATTCGCGGCTTCGCCACCCACGCAAAACCACTCAACAAACTCACGCGAAAGGACATGGAGTGGAGATGGACAGACGAAGAAGACAGGGCGTTCCGAAAACTCAAGGCACTAGTCACGGAGGAACCGGTACTCGCACACCCCAAACTTGACGACCCATTCGAACTCGAAGTAGACGCCTCGGGATTCGCAACAGGAGCAGTACTGCTACAGAAAAAGGAGGATGGCAAACGACACCCAATAGGCTACTACTCAGCCACACTTAGCGAAGCAGAAAGAAACTACGACATATATGACCTAGAACTCCTCGCGATCGTCAAAGCACTTCGAAACTGGAGACCATTATTGGCCGGATCACCGCATAAGATCAAAATTTACTCGGACCATATGAACCTCCAGTATTGGAAGCTACCGCAGAAGATTAGTCGAAGAGTCGCCAGGGAAGTACTCGAACTCATGGAATACAACTTCGAGATTCACCACATCCCAGGAAAGAAAAATGGATGCGCAGACGCACTGTCCAGACGACCCGACTACGACCAAGGGGAAAAAGACAACGAGGATGTAACAGTATTGCCCGAAGATGTCTTCGCACGAACAACAGTGGTGCAAGCAACGCAAGACCCGCCGCAAACGGAAATCATACTACGATACTGGGTGGACCCTCAACAACTGAAATTCGTAAACGGAACATGGTACAGACAGGGGAAGTATGTCATTACGGGATCTCTAGACGAGAAACGGAAGCTCATAGCCGCACATCATGATCCCCCGGTACACGGACATCCGGGAATTGCACGAACCACAAGACTGGTAGAACGAAGGTACTGGTGGCCGGAACTGAAGTTGGACGTCCGAAACTATGTGCAAGGATGCGCCGAATGCCAGCGGCACAAAGTCAACACTCGACCCACGAAAGCTCCACTCGTACCCATCACGCCAAAAGAGGACGCCCTACCATTTGAGACGATAGCCCTTGACTTCATCACCAAACTTCCAACGTCACGAGGATATGACACCATTCTAACGGTAACGGACCATGACTGCAGCAAGGCCTCGGTCTTCATCCCCTGCAACGAAGAAATCACGGCAGAAGAGACAGCGGGACTCTACGCTACCCACGTCTTCAAACGTTTCGGATTACCATCAAAGATTATCAGCGACCGAGACCCCCGATTCGCCTCCAAATTCACGCGAGAGTTGTGTCGAATCCTGGGAATCCAACAGAATATCTCCACGGCATACCATCCCAGGACAGATGGACAATCGGAACGTACTAATCAATGGCTGGAACAGTATCTCCGTTTCTGGGCAAACGAGCGTCAAGATAACTGGGCAACCTTCTTACCGATAGCAGAATTCGCTCACAATAATTGGCCCCACGAGGCAACAAGGAAGTCTCCATTCTCCCTTCTCATGGGATACGATCCGCGCGCTGATTGGCTCGATAAGCCTTCCCCTATTCCCCAGGTCACCACAAGACTTGAACAATTCCGAGAAGCCCGGAGAGAAGCACACGATCTCATCAAAAAGGCACAATCGATGTGGGTAAAACACCGAAACACGCCCAAACTCCGAGTCGGAGACTACGTATGGCTAGAAGGACGCCACTTAAGAACAAATCAACCAACGCCCAAACTCGTGGCAAGACGGCACGGTCCCTTCAAAATCACACGAGTCTTATCTCCGGTGAACTACCAGTTGGAACTTCCCACGCAGTGGAGTATCCACCCCATGTTCCACATTGACCTTCTCACGCCCTATCGCGAGACGCTCATGCACGGAGAAAATTTCCAGCGCCCACCACCAGATTTGGTAGAAGGAGAAGAGGAATACGAAGTCGAGAGGGTTCTAGACCATCGGCACTTCGGCAGGAAGAAGCGCCTCCAATACCTGATCAAGTGGAAAGGATACCCCGACTCGGAGAATCAGTGGGTCGATGAGAACGACATATTCGCGGATGACACCATAGCTGAGTACAAATCGTTAAACCCCCGACTCGTAAGCAGCTTAAAAAACAGGAAGGACGGAGGAACGCTCCCCATCCCCACTTCATCTTCGCCAAACTGGACTCCTCTTCTCCTCCATATTCACAACCATGTCCTTTTCCTCTTCCGCCGAGGCCATCTCTCGTGTTGCCCGAAACGCGGGACCGCTCACCTATCAAGAGGTCGTCGACGCCCTCCAATCCACGATCCCCGCCTCCT